>CAIGQZ010033059.1:17251480-17267433 GCA_903798205.1 Danio tinwini
TATTATTATTATTATTATTATTATTATTATTATTATTATTATTATTAATGGTAATAGTAATCAAATCAATAATGATTGGAGTAATCATTTTATTTGAAACCACATACAATAAATAATCCAAAAATATTTAATTAATAAATTTACAATATTTTTTTACATTTAATAAATGCAGCCTTGATGAACAGAATAATTTAATTTAAATTATTAAATAAAATTAATAATAATAAATAAATAAAAAATCCTCACCCCAAACCTTTGACTAGTAGTGTACGTCTGGGTTTTATTCTGAATTTTGCCTCATTAATAAGCATACCTTTGATAATGTAATCCTATAATGCACATTGATAATCTTCAATTAATTCAAGATGGTAGATGATTGTAAATACACCATATAAAAGTTTGGGGTCTTTATTGTTTTTGAAAAGTCTTTGAAAGGCTATAGTCACCATTAGTTATTAGCGGCACTTGATTCTTTAAAAAAAATTCTAATAGTATCAGAATTTTATATTATTCTGTATCATTATTATTGGGCAGCATGGTGGCTTAGTGGTGAGTCTCACAGCAAGAAGGTTGCTGGTTCAAGTCTCTGTGTGGAATTAGCATGTTTTCCCCGCGTTCGTGTGGGTTTTCTCCATGTGTTCCAGTTTCCCCCATGTAGTACAGGTGAATTGAATAATAAGTGTATGAGTGTGTGTGTGTGTGTGTGTGTGTGTGTTTGTGTGTGTATGTGTGTGTGTGTGTGTGTGTGTGTGTGTGTGTCTATGGTGTTTCCCAATACTGGGTTGCAGCTGGAACAGCATCCTGAGCGTAAAACATATGCTGGAATAGTTGTCGGTTCATTCCTCTGTGGCGACCTCTGAAATAATAACTAAAGGCTGGTTTATACTTCTGCGTCGAGTGATCGGCATGACCCACGGCGCATGCCTTACACGTAGCCGTGCATTTATACTTCTATGCGCTGTTTGTGTAGCTCTGCAATAACTCTTCTGAAATGCTAGCTGGCAGTAGGTTTTTTGTTCCTCTGTTGGCGGGTGTTTTGTTTTTTCTGAACGCTACAAGTGCTAATGCTTGCTCATTTAGAAACGGGAACTTACAGATGTGCAACAACTGTAATCATAAGGTAAACACAAAACAAAAGTTTCCATCTGGAGCTCCTTCACGGGACTCGACACTTGTAAAAACTCGCTACATCAGGCTTGCAGCTCTCAGCGCTGCCCACACTCGTCAGCAATACCAAGACGACCAATCACATAGCTTGCACTATGCGTCGTTGCGACATGTAGTTACATTTTTTGAGAGGTGCAATTCAGCGTTAGTGTTAGCCATGCTGAGGGCTATGCGACCGCGCAGAGGCTGCATCGTACCATGCGCGTGTGCCTGATGCAGAAGTATAAATCAGCCTTAAGCCGAAGTAAAATTAATGAATTATTATTATTCTATTATTCTATTATTATTAATTTATTATTATTTTTGTGGATACACTGGAGAATTGAAATTTCAAAAGAACAGCATTCATTTGAAATATAAATATTTTGCAACAATGTAAATATCTTTGTCACTTTTGATCAATTTAGTGCCTATTACTGATTTAAAAATTTAAAATATTATATATATATATATATATATATATATATATATATATATATATTACAAGCTTTAATACATATACAAAATATATAACATACTGATTTAAAAATAAAAAGCATTGTAGTACCCAGTGTTTTAACTTTTTTATTTATTACAACATTGTACCAAAGGTGGTATGTAGTAGTGAAGAAGCAGCTCACAATGTTTTGACCCTAAAGAATAAAAAAAAATTATTTGCATGCATTACTTCATACCGTTTAATACTTATTCATGGGAAAAGAGACAGATTTCAAGTTTGTTGCTACAGATCGACCTAAACCTTCAGAGTTCATTGTGAGATTAGAAAGTTGCAGAGTTGGCGTTTCAGGCCTTGCATAACATCCGACTTCTGTCACACCCTTGTGAATACCCATTAACCGTGAAGGCAAAACTGTTGCTTAAGATCTCAGGAGACCTGTTTTACCCTTCCCTCTGAACCATAACCAGCAGGCATCTGAAATCCATCACAGTGTATAAAGTAGCAGCACGGCTCTCATATCAGCCTCTAGGGCAAATCCTATCGCCCAGTACACAGCTGAACCCCCGTCGTGGACCGTCCTGCCCACCTGACTTCCCGTCTAGACGCTCCTAATGAGTTTCTCTATAACAATCCCCCAGCTGATTGCTTTCAGCTCGGGATTTACATGCACCTTAACAGGTACATATGGATTAAGATCTGAAGGTTAATATGTGGTGTTTGGAAAAGTAGCTGTGTTCATTTATGATTTGTGTGTCGAAAGGTAACGGTTGCACTCTGTGGTTTTATTTAGACATTCTGTTGACAATGAGTAACTGTGTCTCTACATATCAACTAACTTTCATTAGAGTGTTCATAGAGTAATGATAGACTGTTAGGTTGGGCTTAGTAGAATAAGTTGCAGAGTTACTCGTGGTTAGTAGAATGTCTATTGGAAAAACAAAACAAAGCCTTTGCAGATACACATGGATAGTTTATCCAATAATGACAATTTAGTTTAAGTTTACTCACCGTCTGGCTATCTGAGATGACTTATTTCTTCAGTAGAACATTAAATAATTTTAAGCTGGAACTGTTGTCCATGGTGTTTCATAAAATACAAGTCAACAAACATTTATAGGTAACAAAACAAAATGAATACCCATCACCCCTGATAGGCTACTGTATGTAGTGATACGTCTATGCAAAATATATTGAACGCTAGCTTTAATTCAAAACCTCAACTAACAGACCTGAGCACATTAATAACGATCTGGAGTGTGAGCTCAAATTCACACATAAACCTTTTTATATAGTTTCCAGGATGATCACAAGGGAGTAATTAATGTTCAATTTATAGCACAGACCAATGATTTAGCTTCATAAGACCTCAGTTTTGATCAGGAGTGATGTACGAGTATTAATTTTCATGATTTTTTTTTACTTTCAAAGTGCCTTGCATTTTATGAATCATCAAAGGACCACAGTTTCAGCTAGAAATCTTCTGTAATATACTACTGGACAAAAACAAGGCACCTGAAGTGTTTTGGTTGATCTGAGAGTGCGTAAATTAATAGCAAATGTTCAGTTTTGAGTGAGCTGTCCCATTAAGCAAAGAGCCAACTAATATTGCAGTTGAAAAGTTACTTGCAGTGTACTGTAGATATAGATAGGAAACCAAAATTCAGTCATCATTTACTCACTCTTACCATAACACTTCTGACTAGGGCTGCACAATATCGATATCCCAATATGCGTATTCGCAATAGTCGCAGGATCGCAGGATCTGCAATGTCAAGTTGGGATTATAGTTGACCTGGACTCACATTTCAGAACATTGTGAAGTCATTACGAAGTTTAAGATTAATATAGTTAACTTTTTTGCGCTTGTTTTCAGGGCTTGTGACTAAGTGTTCACCCAAATTTAAAAGTTTTGTGTATAAGAAATTGTAATGTTTGTAGCTTTAACAAAGATTATTGTATTTATTTTTGTATACATGAAGACTATACAGTGTTATCTGTTTACATTTGATTATTATTTTTTTTGCACCTGACTAGTTTCACTCTCCAGAATGCCATAGAGCACTATTTCATTTGTGTCTTTATTCTATGTAGCTATGTTTGTCATTTGTATTGTATAATTTATGCAGATGCACTGCCCTACGAAATCGTCCTAATTCATCCGGGGAAATTATATTCATATCGCTTTATATATATATCTCAGAAAAACAAAATCAAAACATTGCAATGATTATGTTTTTCAATATTGTGCAGCCATATTTATGATTTTTAGATGTGTGTGTGTGTTGAATGGTTAGTGAAACATTCAGCTGATGTCAGAATTATTAGCCCCCTTGTATATCCAAACCCCCCCATTTTCTGTTTAACGGAGAGATTTGTTTTCAACAGCTTTCTAAACCTAATAGTTTTAATAACTAATTTCTAATAACTGATTTATTGTATCTTTGCCATAATGACAGCATATAATATTTTACTAGGCATTTTAAAAGATACTAGTCTTCAGCTTATAGTGACATTTAAAGGCTTAACTAGGTTAATTAGGTTAACTAGAAAAGTTAGGGTAATTAGGCAAGTTATTGTATAATGATGGTTTGTTCTGTAGACAAAAAAAATGTTGCTTAAGGGGGCTAATAATATTAACCTTAAAATAAAATAAAAATATATAATAAAAAACTGCATTTTGTTGGTGAAATAAAACAAATAAGACTTTCTCCAGAAAAAAAAATATTATAGGAAATACTGTGAAAATTCCTTGCATTGTTAATCATCGTTTGGGAAATATTTAAAAAAGAAAGAAAAAAATCACTGTAGGGCTAATAATTCTGACTTCAACTATATTTCAACTATATTATAAAACAACATGAAAGTGAGTGAATAATGACAGAATTGTTATTTTGGGGGTGAACTGGCCCTTTAAATGACTACCCGAACCAGCACAGAAAACACCGAATAGAGATCCTCTATAGTATACAAAGCAATTTCTGTTAACCTAAGAAGTATATGATTCGTTTATTTGGATAAACATTCACATCAGGAAGAGCTCTAACATCCGTATGGAGACTGTATCACTGCATTGACCTTAAATAACCGGTGCAGATCCTCAGCTACGGACACATTTTCCCATAATCCCACTGGCCTGGCCACAAGAAGAGAGTTGCTCTCTGCATTGCACTGCAGCAGACAGAGCTGCGCTTCTCTCGTCACACTGCGCCACCTTGTGGTTGCTCAAGCAAACTGTAAGCAACGACTGTGACCTGACAGAAGCATCGAGAGTGACCACGCAGTGCTCATTAATTAGCTGACTAAGCTTTTCTTTAGTCTCTGAAAAGTTTGTCCTTGTATAGAACAATGGAGCTGAATTTGCAGTATTCTGTATTAGCGAAGCACACACACGTTCCTACCCCTCCTCCATCTCGCTCTGCTTTTTCTCTTTTTCACACAGGAATCTCCCCTACAGTTAAGAAGACAGAGATGGATAGCCCGTCTCCTCAGGAGAGCTCTCCACGCCTTGGCTTCACACAGCACCACAGACCTGTCATTGCAGTGCACAGCGGTGAGGGGATGACACACACACATGCATGCATCTGTTCGTTCTGTCATCACAGGCTTGAAGCTGGACACACAAACACACCAAATGGCTAGTTGGGATGAACAAATGTTTCTACTGTTGAGTTCACTTATCGTATCTGATATTTTCATATCATTTAAATTCTGGTTATACTGTTCACAAGCTATTTTGATTCCTTAATGTGGTATTTTTCAGAATGAAAAAGGATATTGAACAGGAAAAGATGTAGTGGTTTTATTTTAGATTTAAGGAATTGATTTGATAGTTAACGCTAACTAAAGCTAAGGCAGGGGGTGGCCACTGCTATTTCAGGGGGTCCACACACAAACACACACACAATGAAAGTGTTTAGAATACCCAAATCTATTGCAATACCAACATATAATTAAAAACATGAAAATATAATAATTTTACTCATCACCTCACTTTGTTGTGAGTTAATAAGTAATGACAGGATTTGATTTTTTGGTCGAACATTCCTGAAGCTCAGCTTAAATCCTAACATTGGTTGAAACATGTGAGTGCCTAGTATATGCTCTGACCTGCTGGTGGACCTGAAGTCTGACCATACTGACTCTGACTAGTCTCAGGTATGGGGCTGCTGTGGGATCCAGTGCAAAAGGAAGGGTTTATTTGAACCTGATCTGCCTGTTTGTGCTTCTTTATAAAGAAGTCTGATATGTCGCCCTTTCTTTTCATGTTTAATTGACCCTGTGCAAAAATATTACAGTCTGGTTACATCTGATCTAGTTAGAAACACATTTATCCTAATTACAAATATCCGTTATCATACCTGCACATTAAAATCAGCAACCAATCTAAAAACATTTATCTGAAGAAAGTATATCAGCTGGCTAAGCCATTTCAAATAAATTTAACTCACAAACAGCTAGCCTAACATTACTTCCCCATATTAGCAAAACATTTGAGCATCGTGAATTAAAAATAATAACTTACATACATACATAGAATGTGCATGTAATAATAGCACAGATTAAGTATAGCGTTAACTGTTTCTAAAGAGCAAATTGATCTCTCTCTTATTAAGTTAACTGATGTCGTTGGTGCCCCGTTAACTTACACAGCATATAATAAAGCTTCCTAAGCAAACAAACCTTATACTAAACTATAAAACACATTTCAAATATTATGTTATGATGTATTATTATTCGTCTTACTTGAAACAATGCTCTTGTCTTCAGCTTGTCATTAATTTGAAAGTAGCTTGAGCGCAGTGTTGCCAGCTGTAGCTGACTGATTCCAACCCAACAACTATCCAAAACCCGCCGAAATGCAAAAACAATCAAATTCAAAAACCGCCCAATCTGGCAACACTGCTTGAGCGTTGCTGGCAAAATTCAATAACATCTTTAGACAAATGAGATGTCAATCAGCTTCAGGAACTGCCAGCAGCAAATAAAATTTTGGGGTGGCACCCGGGGTGGCCAATCGGATGTCAGGGGTGCCCAGTGCACCCCGGACACCCCTCTGGCTCCGCCACTGTATTTCACTCCTATGTCTTTGCATAAGGCCCATACAGAAATAGCTTCACGTTAAAATAACTTTTTTTCTTCCTTTTTAAAAAAAGTTCAGGAAAAAAAAAATAATTTTTAAGGACTTGGAAAGATATACAATACAAGTGTCAAAGGTCACAGAATACAATCTTATTTACATTCATATTTATCGTTGATAAAATGTTGCTATATTAAATTTTGTTAAGGGTTACATATCAAAGATCGACAGGGTTCAAATATATCTATATATACATATAAAGTAGAAGCACCACAATAAGATTAAAACAGTACATCTCTTCTCAACCATTTACCC
The DNA here is from genome assembly GCA_903798205.1 of Danio tinwini. Lineage (NCBI taxonomy): Eukaryota > Metazoa > Chordata > Actinopteri > Cypriniformes > Danionidae > Danio > Danio tinwini. The sequence continues at coordinate 17,258,479 of CAIGQZ010033059.1, forward strand.
CAATATGCAGAAATTTTATAGGCTTGATGTCTCAAAGAAAATGTCAGTACTTCCATGTCATACACCTCTTTAACAATATCATCCCATTCGCCTACAGATAGAGGATCTTCCTTGAGACATTTTTTTGTAATTGCTTTTTTACTAGTAATTAATAGTGTGTTAAGAAGATATGCATCATTTTTTGGTATTTCTGCAGAGTAAATTTCCAGATACATAGTTTACATTCCAAATTCAATCCTATTATTGCATTTATCTCTTTATTTATATTTTGCCAATAGGTGTGTATAATATTACAATTCCAAAATATGTGGAAATGATCAGCCAATACATTTCCACATTTTTAAAATAACTTTTTAACATGTACTTTTTAAAAGTTTTTTTCACACATAAAATATGTATTTGAATGAGGTCAAATTTATTAGCCCTCCTGTGAAATGTTAATTCATTTAAAAGTGCTGATGGAGGAAATATTATTTCAACACATTTTAAAACACAATAATTTTAATAACTGATGTCAAAATCTTTTGACTTTGCCATGATGACAGTACATCATATTTGCTAGTTATTTTGCAAGATTCTAGTAATCAGCTTAAAGTGCATTTTAAAGGCTTGACTAGGTTATTAGCAGACCCACACGGAATCTGTGTATGCAGAAATCTGCAGATTTCCACCGATTTTTAGCTAATCATTATTTACTTAGTCTATATATTTACTTCTGTAAATGTGTGTAAATTATTATTTAGTCCTTTTTAAAAATGTATTTCAGTAATATTATTGACTAATATGAAAATCTTCATATGATATATTTACAATACAGTTTGTAAAGTAATATTTTAGTAGATTATATTATATAAGAGACCCGCTTTGTTTACCAATTAAGTGGATCTAATTGGATTTGCATTGTAAACATTAATTAAAAATTTAAAAGGTATTATTTTTTATTTCATATATTAAGATTTTAGTTATGATACTCCCAAAGTCATTCCGCAAAAGAATTCCGCATTTTTTCACAGAAATTGCTGAGATTCTGTCTGACTCTAGTTATTAGGTTACTGTTAGGGCAATTAGGCAAAGCATTAGGTAACAGTGGTTTGTTCTGTAGCCAATTGGAGAAAAAAGGAAACTAGGAAATTGTGTGTGTGTGTGTGGGGGGGGGGGGGGGGGGGTCATTGCTCTATTAAACAGAACTTGAGAAATATTTGGGGAAAAAAGGTAATAATTTTGCTTTTAATTATATTTCACATTTGCTTCACTTTTTTGATTTTAAAATGTGGAAAAATTCTGAAAGTCTAACTCAACGGAAGATATTTGAATCAAATCTAAGAAATTTTTGTCCCTCTATTGAAAGCTCATTCTCCCAAAACTCTGATGCTTCAAAACTTTGGTAAAGAGATAAAAAAAATAAATCCATATAAATCACATGCTTTATAATCCAGTCTTCTGAAGAAATAGCTATGTATGATGAACAGATTTAATATGCTTTTATTCACATGTAAACATCAGGGGACATAAATACCTGCTTGACCCATAAAAACAACATCATTGGCTGTTTCAAAAGCTCAAATGTGCATTGTGACACACAAGAATGAACCTCATTGGTTCTTTTATAAAGCATGCTTAGGCTTTTGCAACAGAATTTGATGCCGTAAAAATCTGTTTATCTTATGAAGTGTTTTTGTCTGTTTAGAAGACTTGGATTAAACCTCTTAGTTCCTTTCATCAATTTTGGATGGTATCAAATAGGGCTGCACAATATATCGTTTAGGCATTGATTTCACAATGGTGAATCCACAATAGTCACATTGCAGGATCTGCAACGTGGAGTCAGGATTATAGTTGACCAGGTACGACAGTTCAGTGGAGTCACTTTTGGACCGTTTTTCGGTTGTGTGTGTTTTTAAGGCCCATTTTAAGCGAGTTTTGGAATTATTTTGTAAAACATTTTGTAACTTTACCAAATACAATTTTTATTTAATTATTTATACAATGAACACTATATAATTTTATTGTGCAGTTGTTTATTTATTTCTGTACCTGAGTATTGTTGAACTCCTTCATTTATATAATCACTCTACTTTTATTTATCTGTGCTGGTAATTAGTTTATTATATTTTCTTGCAGATGCACTCTTCTACAAAGTAATCTCAATCAATATAAATGTATAAGTTATTTCCAAATAGAGCTATTCATAATTTGGTGAAATATTGCAATATGAATCGCAGAAAATAAAAATATTGCAATCAAATTTTTTTTTCCAGTGTCATGCAGCCCTAGTGTCAAAGCTCAAATGTAAAAATGAGGAGCAGTTTAAAAGCATTAAAGTGATAGTTTAACCAAAATTGAAAATTAGAAAATGATGTGATCATTTACTCATGCTTTACTTGTTCCAAACCATTTTGAGTTTCTTTCTTCTGATGAACACAAAAGAATATATTTGTAAGAATGTTGGAACCAAGTAGCCAATGACTTCTGTAGTATTTGTTTTCCTACTATTGAAGTCAATAGTTACCTGTTGCCAAAATGTTTGAAAAATAGAATCTATTGTGTTCAAACATAAATATTTTAACCACATAAGGGTGAACTATTCGATTAAATGTTTGAAAGTCCAGATCGAACCAGATAGAAGCAATTTCATTGGAAGATACGAGTTATGAAATTCGGAATATAAATACGTTTTAAATTATTTTTAGCTAAGAAGGATTTTATTAAATGTACATTTAAATCCTTCACAGTTTTATAGGGCTGAGACAAGTGTAGTGTCCCCGGTCAGGTCATTTCTTATTGCGGTACAGTAATATGTCATCTCCAGAGCCTCACAGCTGGCTGAATTATGCTCTAACAATTAGCCTGGCTGTTCAGATGAATTGGTGGAGCGTGTCAGCCATATGCTGCCTTGCACTGAAACATCAAGCCCATATTACCTCTTCTGGGCATTGCCAAATGTGTTACAGCATATTGAGTGCTCTGTAGAGAGTTATAATTGTTAAATATGACAGGGACGTGACAACAAAGCTCTTTAATTAAGATGCTAGTTATATGCTGCTTTTTCAGATGTGTCATTAATATGCAAATGCTAAAAATGATATGCTTAGATGTTTTATAATTTAAAAAACAAATGTTGTTACTCAACAGGCTTGCATTTATCTGATTATAAAAAATGATATTGCGAATTATTATTATTATTATTATTATTATTACTATCCTTTACTGCTTATTCATTCATTCATTTTCTTTTTGGCTTAGCCCCTTTTTTAATCTGGGGTCATCACAGCGGAATGAACAGCTAACTTATCCAGCATATGTTTTACACAGCGGATGCCCTTCCAGCTGCAACCCAGTACTGAGAAAACATCCATACACACTCATTCACAAATACACTTCAGTCAATTTAGTTTCTTCAATCCACCTACACCGCATGTCTTTGGACTGTGGGGGAAACTGGAGCACCCAGTGCAAATAAGGGGAGAACATACAAATTCCACCCAGAAATGCCAACTGACCCAGCCGGGACTCAAACCAGCGACGTTCTTGCTGTGAGATGACAGTGCTTATCACTGAGCCATCGTGGCGCCCATAAGCAGCTTAAATATATCTTAAATTGCAATTTGTTCCTGTGATTCAAAGCAAAATTTTCAGCCTTCATTAGCACATAATCCTTCTGAAATCCCTGTAATACGATGATTTGGTGCTCAGGAAACATTACTTGTTAGTACATTTTCTTGGGACTGATTGTGAGGCATTCAGGATCTTCATTTGTTTTGCTAAATAGAAATGAAACACCATATATTTGATGGCTGTATTTTTCTATACTGCATGTGCAACCGTATTTATTTCTTTACAAAAAAATTATGTTGAACTGTTGTGTACTTTGATGTGTTATTTCAACTCCAAAGCCAAATATTATTCAATAGCTAAAATCCACATCTATTGAATATGAAAAGAATAAAGGAACAGTCAAATCAAGCACAAAGGGACTATACAAAAATATTTATAAATTCAATTCAATTCATTTTATCTTTATTTGTATAGCGCTTTTACAATGTGGATTGTGTCCAAGCAGCTCAGTTGAGTTCAGTTTAGTTCAATTCCGTTCAAGTCAGTGTGGTGTAATCTTCACTGCTGAAAGTCCAAACACTGAAGAGTTATCCATTGATGCGCAATAAAGGTGTAGTTTTATAACTTGTTCTGAATTCAAACGAGCAGATAAACTCTGCAATACAAGAGAAACAATATTGCTGCAATCACTTTGGATATATATATATATATATTTTCACAGTTGATACACACTACAAACATTGGTGGCCAATCTGAAACTGCTTTAAAGAAACCAAACATCAAAAGTGTTAAAAGACAAAAGTATAGCTTACAATAAACAGATTATCATAGTTCTTCTTGTAGTTCACAAAAGAAAAATGCAATTTCTGAATAATTCAAATAAAAATGGCAAATCTATTTATTTCTGTCTGTCAAACATAAAACAAGATACTTTAACTAATGTTTATGCTGCTTTTTATACAGTTGAAGTCAGAATTATTAACACTTCTGTGATTTTTCTTCTTTTTCTATTTCAAATATTTCTCAAATGATCCAAAAATCAAACAAAAAGTGCTCAGGGGTAGCTTAAACAATGTGTCAGTGCTCTTTGGGTAAGGGGTTCAAACAGCAAAAATCAGTCCAAGGCACTCGAAAAATGTGGAAAAAATGTTAAATATCCGAGTGCCTTGGATTGATTTTTGCTGTTTATTTCTCAGATTATGTTTAACAGAGCAAAGAATTTTCACAGTATTTCCTGTAATATATTTTCTTCTGGAGAAAGTCTTATTTGTTTTATTTCGGCTAGAGTAAAAACATTTTTTTTATTTTTATAAAATTATTTTGAGGTCAATATTATTAGCCCCCTTAAGCAATATTTTTTTTCGATTGTCTACAGAACAAGTAATGCAGTGACTTGCCTAATTACCCTAACTTGCCTAGTTAACCTAGTTAAGCCTTTAAATGTCACTTTAAGCTGAATACTAGTATCTGGAAAAATATCTAGTCAAATATTATGTACTGTCATCATGGCAAATATAAAAGAAATCAGATATTAGAGATGAGTTATTAAAACTATTTAGTTTAGAAATGTGTTGAAAAAACCTTCTCTTCGTTAAACAGAAATTGGGGAAAAATATACAGGGGGGCTAATAATTCAGGAGGACTAATAATTCTGACTTCAACTGTACATAGAGCAGGGTCCTAAAAATACAAAAGTAAACAATATTGGTTATCAGTGAATAAATCTTAAAGCTTGTCTTTGTGTCTTTAGGTATCTCCCGGAGTCCACATCCCTCCTCGTCTCTGCACTTCCCAGGCACCCCCATTCTCCCCCAAACCGCCTCCACTTACTTCCCTCACACGGCCATCCGGTACCCGCCGCACCTCAGCTCTCAAGACCCGCTCAAGGACCTGGTCTCTCTGGCCTGTGACCCGTCCAATCAACAGCCCAGCCCAGTAAGATCATCGCACGAAGCTTCCAGACACAACTCATATGACTTTCTGCATTCATCACACTTACAGATGAGGGTACGTAAAAACATATCCCGGCATCAGCCTCAAAATAAATCAGCCGCCATAATTCTGGTAGGAGCCCAAAATGAGCCAGTCACAGCTCTGAGCTTGCCGTGTTACTCACTGGATGAGTCCGCTTGACTAATGATTTAAAATGTTACACTTGTACTTTAAAGAGGTCATATCATAGGCTGTCCAAATTAAAAGTTAAAGGCAGAAATATATGACTTCTGTCTTAGTGGAGGAAATGTGCTCATTTTGAATGCAACTGAAGTGTTTCTTAAAGGGACAGTTCACCTAAAAATGAAAATGTATCATTTATTTGCCATCATCATGTTGTTTTGTTTTATGTCTTTTTTTGTGTACCGTAAAAGATTTTTTTTAGAGAGCATGAGTCAATCTAGGGCCATATTAACTTGCAACACAAAAGAAAGTTTTGCAAACAAAAAATAAAGTATTGAGCAAGATAAGGTAAAATAATGCAAATCTCCAAAAATCACAAAGGGAAAATTGAGTTGAGAAATAAAATGGAATTTTGCGGAAAAATGTAAAGTCAAGTAGTGCAAAAAAAAAAAATTGCAATAAAAAAAAAAATTCATATATTTGCTTACATTTTTTTTCCAGTATTGCCTTTACAAAACCTATCAAGTCAATTGCAATGCTCATTTTGATTAGAAAGGTTTAATGTTTGTTGACTTAAACACCCCCCCCCCCCCCCACCCCCCCCAAAAAACATACAAAAAACACCCATTCCGAATTTATGACAGCGATTCATGGCTAATTTCCTCTGTGTCACAATAGTCTCCAGCTGATGACATCGCTTCATAGGAGGCAGGTCTAGGCATGCCGTACACGCCCTAGTTCCCTTGACTCCGCCCCCTTGTCAAATCAAGGCCAGAAAGTGAAACGCATAGAAAAGTGCAAAAACAAAACAGCATTGCAAACTCACAGTTGACTGAAAAGAGCATTGTAATTGACTTGAGAGGTTTTGTTAAGGCAATACTGGAGAAAAATATTTAGCAAATATATGAATGTTTTTTAAAAATTGCAAATATTAATTATTTTTGCACTACTTGAATTTTTTTTGCTGTATTTTTTTTGTTTGCAAAATTCTTTGTGGTTTTTAAGTTTTGCATTATTTTACATTTTTAGCTCAATACTTTATTTTTAATTTGCAAAACTTTCTTTTATGTTGCAAGTATATATGGCCCTGGATTGACTCCATAGTATGTTTTTAAAGTTTTAATTCTATAAAACACTACACAAATGTGATGGAAATCAATGATAACCAAATCTTTTTGGTTATCAACAATTTTCAAACACACTAAAAGTCATATACTGTAGGCTTGCAGTGTAATGAAAATAAGTAAATGATGAATGAACAATTGCTGTGAAGTCATACATTATATAATATATATAATATCTGTTGTTAAGTATGTAATATATAACTCAAATATCTTAAAGTACACACACATAAATATACACATACATACAGTTGCAATCAGAATTATTCAACCCCCTGATTTATTAGCCCCCCTGTTTATTTTTTTCCCTAAATTCTGTTTAATGGAGAGAAGATTTTTTCAACACATTTCTAAACATAATAGTTTTAATAACTCATCTCTAATAACTGATTTATTTTATCTTTGACATGATGACAGTAAATAATATTTGACTAGATATTTTTCAAGACACTTCTATACAGCTTAAAGTGACATTTAAAGGCTTAACTAGGTTAATTAGGTTAACTAGGCAGGTTAGGGTAATTAGGCAAGTTATTGTATAATGATGTTTGTTCTGTAAACTATGTAAAAAATAAATAGCTGAAAGGGGTTAATAATTTTGACCTTAAAATGGTTTTTAAAAATTAAAAACTGCTTTTATTCTAGCCAAAATAAAACATAAAAGACTTTCTCCAGAAGAAAAAAAAATTATCAGACATACTGTGAAAATTTCCTTGTTCTCTTAAACATCATGTGGAAAATATTTTAAAAAGTTCAAGTTTATTTAAAATGTATTCAAGTTTATTTTTTTAAATATTTAAAAAAAAATTCAAAGGGGGTTCAATAATTCTGATTGCAACTGTATACAGACCAGGGATGTGATTCTATGGATTTCCGTATTGTCCAAGCTCAATGAGGCGACCCCTGTAATTTGCGTAAATCCAAAGTTTTTTTTTTTGAGGTGGGCGGAGACGTCGTTCTGGACGTCTTTAGGGATATAATTGTAGACCTACCTAGGCTACCGTGTATATAACATAATGATATTGTGTAGTCCTATAATGTGAAGCAGCTGACAATATGCAAGATTTTGAAATGCGGCTGTGCACACTTTTTTCGCGCTCACATTTGATATCACGACCACGTGTGCTCTATGAACATTATAAATAAAGCCAGGACTCACTTTTGTTATAATCCTCTGCAAGTCATCTGTCCTCATGTCTTCATTGAATTTAATACCTGAAAGTATCAATTTAGAGATGATATTACAAATTTATAAAAAAAAATATTTTATAATTAAATAAAACTATTAAAAACAGGGACCTAGCTGAAGTGAAAGTGATAAACTCTTATTAGCGATTTTTTTTCAGGGTGGAATGTTAAAGTGTATTTGGCTACTTAATTGTTAATTGTTGACTAACTAGTAGTTTATTTATCATGTTAGAATTAGGAGTCGACTAAATTATAGGGAAAGTTGTATTCTGTGGACACAAGAGAACTAACTGAGTTAGTGGCGCCATCTAGTGGTGGTGGTGTGTGGATCTGTCTCGACATTGAGGTACAAAGTATAAACCTATTAAATATTTCTTAGGTCACTATTAAACTGCTAAACATTTGAACTGATAAAACAAAAAATGAAACTTAAAACGTGGCTAATAACAAATATTTATATAAAGAATATTATTTTATATATGTATATATATTTTTTTGTATGTATGTGTATTATAAGATATGTCTGTTATGTATTAAATACTTAAATTATATGTAATGTATGACGTTTTTCATATTTATTCATAATTTACATGTTTCTTTGACAAGATAGTTCAAATATTCATATTTAGTTTTAGGCCAAAGCATACTATCAAAATACTATGAACATACAATACACTGCATATATCTGGAGTCATTCCAGAGCATGCAGTATAGTTTCATACTTTAGCAATTGGCTTTAAAAAATCACTTCTACAGATCAGTAAGTGAAAGAGAGAAAGTGTGAAAAAGCTCAAATTTACTGTTCTGGCAGAAAAAAAACTCTGGGAAAACAAATAAATAGTAATAAATCCATGTTATGACCTCTTTAAATTACAGCAGAAAGGATGAATTACAAGATCAACTGATTACTTCCTGCGTCCACAATCTACTGTGTGTGTGTGTGTGTGTGTGTGTGTGTGTGTGTGTGTGTGTGTGT
>CAIGQZ010033059.1:17267751-17287076 GCA_903798205.1 Danio tinwini
ACACACACACACACACACACACACACACACACACACACACACACAAACACACACACACACACACACACACACACACACACAGACAGGAGCTCATCAGCACAAGTGTAACCTTGAGCTTCACATGGATGAGTGTGAGGACTCGTTAGGGGTGGGGCTTTAAAAGTGTCCAATCAAAAGGGCCACTTGAACTTTTTATGAAGATCTTCATTAAAACAAAACTGACATTAGTTTACTTTGTTAGCACACATTGTTATTCTTGATGTGAATAATTAATCTGTGCAAGTTAATTAACTAAAAAATATTAGCTCGAATTCTCTGTCAGTTTGACAGCTTGGCCAGAATAACCACTACTCTCCGACCGTTAGTTTGCTGAGAGTGAGAGGTGGTGAGGAGGAGTGCTAAAATACAACATCGCCTTCTAGTCAGTATTGTGTTTCACTTGGATATGTCCCAATACTAAAGTAAAGTAGGAACTTTTGGTTGACATGGACTTTAATTGTGCATGCTTGTTTTCTCTGACTTTAAGTTAAAGGGATAGTTCACCCCAAAGCCATGATTTACTTACATTGGTGTTTTTCCAATGCCCTGTTATGCCTTTCATTCTTTTTTAGGCCACTAAAGGAGAAATGTAAAAAAAATGTCCAGCTTATGCTCATTCATATAATGTCATAGTTATAGCCCAATCTTGTGAGGAAACGTAACTATTTTACTGTACGTTTTGTCAGAAACTTTTTGTGTACGACAAAGTTTCAGTCAACATCATTCTCGCTAAAGGAAATTTCAAAGTAAAGCTGTACGGGTCGTTCACAATATCATATGAGAAGCACTGCTCTCAAAACAAATGCTTTATACACAAAAATACTTGTGTAAAAATGTTCATTACTAACCTTTCCATGAAAAAGATGAAGGCCCAATCCCAATTCTACCCCTTACCCCTACCCCTTGTTTTGCGCGTTCATGTGAAGGGGTAGTGGTGTCCCAATTCTCTTTAGCTTGAAGGCGTAGGGCTAAGGGCAAAGGGTATACACCCCTTCGAACTAAGATTTTTCAGGACCACACTTGTTACCAAGGGCTAAGAAAATTTCCCAGAATGCATCAGCTACAGCGACAGTTTCGTTGCACCCTAAAGTAAGGAGAGCCACAAATTAGTATTTTTTGTCATTATTATGAATTTTTACAACAAACAAACACATGTTTTAATATATTCATAACCGCATTCGTGTTTTACCGTCATGCTTTTTTATAAAACCGCTAAAATAAAAACCGCCAAATTTTGTGATCTATAATCCCTAATCATAGCTCCTGTACAGCAGTCCTAGAACATCCTGTCACTCGATGACACTCGAATACCCTGTCAGAAAAGTCTAGTGGCTGAGAATGAGCGTTTTACAGTGTCTGCTATAATGTTAATGTTGTTTTTGGTGTGCTTAAATTGATGAATATGGCCACTGTGTAAATACACAGTACAGTTACGATCTTATTGCCACATTAGATTGTTATGATATGACATAACATGCTTCAGTGATTTGCTGAAGATAAATACCAAAAAATAACACAACTGGAATAACTACAGCAGTCGCCATCGTCTGATCTCATATGAAGCAAGAGATTACGATGACATATAATGACGTGTGCAGGTGTTGTAGTGCTGTCCCAATTCTTAGGGGTAAAGTTTGAAGTCTTTCCCCTTCACACTCGTTTTTAAGGGCCAAGGGGAAGGGGAAGGGGTACAAAATAGATTTGGGATTGCGCCTTAATTATAACTGCAGATCAAAGATAAATAGCCTACTCTAACATCTGCAATGAAATAAAATAAATAAATAAATGCAACATATATGAACACATACAGACCCTTACAGTTTCCGATATGTTACCATATACAGAAAAACTACACACAGCATACATTTAGTCCTTATTTGAGTTTAAAAATAACACACAACATATAACCCACAGTCAGAGCAAACCTCTCATCTGTATCTGTAATCTTTAAACAATGGAAACGGCCATAAAAGCGTACCGAACCATACCTTACCGTTCCTTACCTTACCTTAAGTAACTAATCTCAGTTCGCAAAAATGTACATAGCGCCCTCTGGTGGATACGTCATTTGAAAAGTGTAACAAATTATACCCACAGCAATGTATTTTACATTTAGCAAAATTGTATCTTACATATATGTCCAATGAGCCTGGGTTGCCCTTCATAAAAGAGTGCTCTCTTTATTCATACAATTTAAACAGTTTTGTAATGTTCTGATTGATTTAAGTGAATTATTTAACATAACACAGAAAAAACTAAAAGGCATTTATAAAAGTGTGCTTGTGAAGGAAAACTATATCCCTTGAAATCAATTCAAACTATGTTTTCTTTATGGAAAAGTTCATTTCATTCCCTGATTGTAGCTGTCATTGAGTCACATCACTCTCTCCAGCACATTCATCACTGGGATTTTTCTGCCTTCTCTCACTCTCTGGACCAAGAGTTAGCTCTGCCTGGATTGTCTCATTCTGACAGTGACATACAGAACCAACAGAAAGTGTGAATGACTTTTCCTCAGGGGTGCCTGTAGGAGAGTCATGTGCCATCGCCACGTTAGGCCGAGAGCTTGAGAGAACATGAAATACAGCCAAGAAGTAGGAGATCTCAGTGTCTAGAGGTGTTGCTGATGTTGGCACATAAACGGGGAAAGAAAAAGAGAGAGAGACGTGCACATTTCTGAATCTTGCCCTGTGGCAGCCGGGCTCCGATGATTCTGCAGACTCATTGAAATTCCCAGTACTGCAGTCTGACCGTAGCCAAGCAGTCACAAAGAACAGCCGCACCGACCCACAATGCCGCTGACTCACTCACCAGCTATTGTTGTGCAGGGCAGTGAGTGTGCAGTTTTACCCGGCCAGAATGCAAACGAGAGCCAAACCCTCCGAGAGAGAAAGAGAGCATGATGGAGGGTTTTATGGATTTGCGGCCGGGGTAGAACGACAGAGCAATGCATAATGGGCCACTCGCTAGAACACTGCACACAACATTACTCTGTTTCTCCCTCATAACTGCTGATGCCATGAGGAGGTGGAGATACAATGTGCCACTAGACTTTATACTACCGTTTTTCTTTAAAGGGACACAGTTTTTCTTCCATGCATGCCTAATAAAATTAGGAACATTTCAAAAATGCAGCATGTCCGGGAACATCTCTGGAGAACTAAATTTAAGCATCACAACATTATCATGTTCAGTATGAAAAAAAACTGACACATTTTGAGAAGTTTAGAATAGCGAGTTATTAAAGTGCAATAGGTGATGGTCTTCGGGACGGCACGGTGTTGAAGTTGGTAGCGCTGTCACCTCACAGCAATAAGGTTCCTCGTTCGAGCCCAGGCTGGGTCAGTTGGCATTTTTTAGTGTGTAGGTTTTCCTCGTGTTTGTGTGGGTTTCCTCTGGGTGCTCTGGTTTACACCACAAGTCCAAAGACATGCGCTATAGGTGAATTGAATAAGCTATATTGTCTGTAGTGTATGTATGTATTCCCTGGTTCTCCAGGTTGGGGATTGATCGTTGGGCTAACAAAGTACCAACATGGTGCAGCTAAATATCATCTTCAATATAGACGGCCCTGGGAGTAAGTAACGTGATTGTCTTCGGAATCAAACAAATCAAACTTTTTTGTATCATCAGTCACAGTTGAGATTCAGTTGAGCCCAATGCATTAAGGGTGTTGAAGTTATCCAGCTTTTTGGCGCAAAAGAAATTTCCATAGCCCCTTTTTGTTTTCTCCAGACAACATAGCCCCAAATTCCCCCCAAAATAATCTTTCTACTGCATAAACAGTCAAGCTTTATAAAAAAAAAAGCACATCTTCCCAGTTGGGAATAACCACTTTACACGACACAATAATGTAAACAACACATAAACAGAGTTTTTAACTTAAATGCAGCATGTCCTCCAACACAGATGAGGGCAGCAGAGAGGATAGTGTCAAACTTACGAAAATAAGATGTTTTTACTAATACTGTGTTCCATTCAGTGTCAGACTCAATTCAACTCAACTTTATTTCTAAAGCACTTTCAACCAACCACAATGGGTACCAAAGACCTGTACATAAAAATACAAAAAACATGCAAATAGTATGCGATGTTTTCTCTTACTAATTTCTTACTAAATTTTGACTCATGCATGGAAAATGATACAGAATGGCACTAGCATAGGTTTGCATGTGTGCACTCAACAGAGATGGTTATTTACTATTCTTTACACAACCTTGTTATTAACAGGTTTTATCTGTAATTTTGAAATCATTACTGTACTTCCAATAGATCTTTTTACCTAATGTTTATTTCCCAGCAAATGCATGAATTGATGAAATGTATGTCTTAATTGCCTTGGAGAAGCCAGCATTTATGGCACACACACATATATATATATATATATATATATGTAGCAAAATACACATGTTAACAAAATATGAGTGATTTCTGCATTTTGTTTAAAAGTTTCTTCTCCCAGAACTTTGATGTGTATATGTGAATAAAAATAAATAATAAATATATAAATAATAATATAATCCTCATATAAAGCAATGGATTTATTTTACTATCTCTTTATGGTTGTTCTAAAGCGTCAACGTTTTTGGTGAATAGACCAGAATTTCTCTTTTGATTGGACAAAAGTCATTAGAGTATTATGAAAGAGCATGATTATGATTAAATACTAACAGCATTTTCATTTTTTCTGTGAACTATCCCTTTAACCTCTGGTATAGTGCCTAGTGCCCCTTATATAATGCATCTTTATCTGTGTAGAAATAATTTAGTTCTGTTGTATTTTTCCAAGTAGCAGGTTGGAATTTCTCACTTTTTTAACAGAATGGAACACTGCATTAGTTCGCCAAAATTTGACTTTCAACAACAGCTATTTAGCTTGTAGTCCATAAAATTGACAAGTATTATAGTAATATATAATGATCAAATCTGTCAGCTGGCAATGTTGACAGTAGATGCATGTATTGTGATGTTAGCTGTGTAGAGGCAGTGAGGTGTCCCTCCCCTCAGTGGCTCACTGTTGCCCTCTCTTCCTCTGCAGCTGAATGGCAGTGGTCAGGTGAAGGTATCCAGTCACTACATCTCCTCTCAGATGCTGGCCCCCCCACCACCCCCTGGCCTGCCCCGTCTGACGCTGCCCCCAGAGTCCAAATCCAGCACCACCTCTGCAGACGCAGCCTCCAGCTCACCCACATCCCCTAGTAAGTGGGACGATTTCAACCCGTCCGTCTGTCCGTCTAATCGCCATCTCTGCCCCACCTCTGACAGGGCACCAAACCTTTAGCCAAAAAAAACAAACACCTAACACATATAAACAGTTGGAGATTGATACAGTACACATGTTTGGATTCATTACAATGGCACGAAGAATAATAAATCCAGTGAAACTAATTGAAGTGAAAGTGAAGATGGCTGGCTCAGAGTTAGTGGTCTGGCTTATGTCACAAACCATTTACATTTACAGCAACATACGCAGTGTACAATTACATGTTTGGTCATCCAATAGGCCCTTAAAGAGAAAGTTCACCCAAAAATGAAACATTTCTTCACAGTTTACTCTCACTCAATTTGTTCTAAATGTTTATTAATTTATTTCTTCTGTTGAACAATAAAACAAGATATTCTGAAGAATGTTGGAAAAAAAAGCATACACTGACATCCATACTAGGAACAAAAGTATACTATAGTAGTCAATGGCTCCTTTTTCCCAATATGCTTCAGTATGTCTTTCTTTTGTGTTTAACAGAAGAAAGACACTAAAGATGAGTAAATGATGGCAGAATTGTCATTTTTGGGTGAACTATCACTTTAATGAATTAAGTCTTGCCTCTTATAATTAGTATATACACTACTTTTCATGTTACACATAAAAAAACATAATACAGCTCATAATACAGCGTTTCACTATAGGAATACATTACATTTACATGCAAAAAAATTAATAAAAAATGTATGTATATTTTTTTTATTAAAAACATAATGATTTGATGTATAGTAAAGTATACAAAGTCAAAAGAAAGATTACAGTGTATTTTGGGGCTGTGCTGTGATCAAATGAGTTTTATTCTGGAAATCCTAATTACAGTTTTTCTCAGTCACTTTGGTGCATTTCTCACAACACTATTTACATTTGCACAACAGTTATTGCATTTCTCAAAACAATTAGTACAAACTGCAAAACCTAGTTGATAACCTGCAAAAGCGTGTCACTTGCACAAAATGGAGAGCTCATTCCACAAAAGCAAGTATTCATATCATTGAAAGTGTCAGTGTCATCAAGATGAAAAGTCCTGCCACCATTGTTTATGAACAAGATAGTCAAATGGCTTTGTCATGTTTTCATTATGACACTTTACTCTGTACATTTTTTCTAATGCAAAAAAGTCTGATTTTGGTGACACTTCCTGAAAATGCTGAAGACAGCACTATATACTATTTACACAGCCCATTTGAAAACTACAGTAAATTTAGACATCACTGCATTTAGTGAGGTATCTGAGTACAAGACACTGAATATGTATGTTTCACATGTTTACTGCATATGCTCTTTACAATTCTAATGTATTCACAGCATTGTGCAAAAGAATAAATACACCCTTATTTACAACAAACATAAACTTCCTTGGGTAGAGCTGTGCACAACTGTAAACAATATTGCAGTACATATTGGAACTGAACCTACAACATACACAGGTCTGTAAATCATTCATAAAATTGCTCAATTTAGAAGACATTTTCAGAAAAAAAAGATTTAAAGTTTTTAAATAAATTTAGCTTGACAAATTTTGACAACTAGTTTAAAATTTTTGTATGTAATGACTCAAGTAATGAAATGAGGACTATTAGTTTTATATGGAATGACTATTCAGCATTCACAAGCTTAGTTAATTTTGACTGACATGACATAAGCAAATGATAATGTTACAAACAGCAGAGAGTTGTATGAAAGCAGTTGATGCATGTCCAAAAGCATTTGCAATTCGCTGGAAGGAATGAGAAACTACTACTATGATGTGCACAAATGACTAATTGTTTTGAGAAATGCATTAACTGTTGTGCAAATGTAAAAAGTGTTGTGAGAAATGCACCAAAGCGACTGAGAAAAACTGTAAAATGTATGATAGTTTTCATTTGTGCTCTTACATACTCTCACCTTTATTTTGGTGCTTAAGTACCTCTTTTCATCTTTTGACCCATAGATAGATAGATAGATAGATAGATAGATAGATAGATAGATAGATAGATAGATAGATAGATAGATATTTCCCAAATGATGTTTAACAGAGCAAGTAATTTTTCACAATATTTCACATAATTTTTTATTAGTTATTATATATTTTTGTTTTATTTTGGCTAGAATAAAAACAATGTTTGTTTTTTAAAACCATTTTAAGGTCAATATTATTAGCCTCCTTAAGCAATATTTTTTTTCAATTGTCTACAGAACAAACCATCATTCTCAGAAATAAAGATACACAAGCTGTCACTGGGGTGGTACCTTTTCAAAAGGTACAAATTTGTACCTACAAGGTCCATATTAATACCTCAAGGGTACATATTAGTATTTAAAAAAATTCAAAAATGTTCCTCTTAAAATTTTTAGGTACTAATATATACTTTTGAGGTACCGATATGGACCTTTTAAGTACAGATTTGTAACTTTTGAAAAGGTACCACCCCAGTGACAGCTTGTGTACCTTTATTTCTGAGAGTGTACAGTGACTTGCCCTGTCTTGCCTAATTAACCTAGTTAAGCCTTTAAATTGCATTTAAGCTGAATACTTGTATCTTGAAAAATATCTACTAAAATATTATGTACTGTCATCATGGCGAAGATAAACGCAATGAGTTATTACAAATTAGTTATTAAAACTATTATGTTTACAAATTTGTTGAAAATAAAACAGAAATTTAACTAGATTTAACAAATTTACCTAAATGTAACTAATTTACTAGAACCTCTATGTTAAGCTTATTTGACATAATCTACAATGTAAAAGAGCTATAGAAATAAACATGAATTTAATTTAATTGAAATTGGGGGAAAATATACAGTGGGGCTAGTAATTCAGGATGACTTCTAATTCTGAAGTAAGACTGTATATCTTGGTATCAGTGAGAAAAACACAGTAAGCAAATTTCCTTCAGTAACTTGTACAAACACAAATACATTTAGATGACAAGTCGATCAGCTTTAATGGGCCAGTGCTTGCCGCTCTGTCCATTAATCATGCTAATTTAATTATTAATGCAGAGAACATCTCAATATGTTAGCCATCCGCTGTGCTGCAGAATCCCAGATGATCAATCGCCTCGATACGCCATCTCACACAGTCAGATTCAATAATCAGCAGGATTTTTTAGCTAGAATCACGTCTCGTAATCAAGTCCGCTTATTCAAAGAGCCATCTGATAGAGATGGATGTGGAGATTGTTAAGCTGTGTTTTTACCAACAGGGGAGAATTTCCTAAGGAACATAAAGCTTCTGTAATTGCAGATATTATGCTCTTTGAGAGATGAAGGCGCGCATTCCCTAACAACAGGCTGGATTTACATAAACAGACAACAGAATGAGCCTCCGCCAGACATTGTATTTATTTACACAGTCTGGCGGTAACAAACACAGAAACTGTGACCAACTGCAGCATCAATTCAGTGTCTGAGTGAAACAGATGCAAGCCATAAACACTTACTGCGGTTAAGATCTCAACTAAATGTAGTAAAGATTAACTGTGTGATTTAAACACAGAATCAATAAAAAACCAGCGTTTTAGGCATGTTGTATCTGTTCATTTGTGTGTGTGGCATGTAATAGAACAGCTTTTGGGAAAGATATGAAATTAGGCACAGAAACAGAACGTTACTCAACATTAACCGCTGTAAACCTGGTCTCTAACTTAAACTCTTTAGCACCACCAACTGCTCAATTTTGCACTGATATTTATATTAATTCAATTTCTTGGCTAACGGCAATCGATTGACATAATTTATTTACATTTTAATTGATTTAGATCGGGAAAAGATTTGAAGGGTAATATTGTAGGCATTTAGGGCACTAGTCATTTTGATTATTATAGTAAAATGGCTGTATCTTATGAATGCATTGAATTTGCATCCCAAATGACACTCTATACACTATTCACTTATGCAATTATAACCTCAACCAAGTAGTGTATGTGTTTAGTGTCATCATAAATGGAACACTAATGATTTTTTTTTGCTAATGGAAATTCAAACTGTTTCCCAGTCGACCTTTATTGGTTGCCAGATTAGTGAAATAAATTAGCAAACTACTAAGTAGTCCCTCTCAGGAGAGCAGTACAAGCAAATTCACTAGGAAGGCAACATAATTGCATACGTTGGAGAATTCTGCTGGCTAAATAATAAATAAATAAAGTAATCCAACATCAGCGCTTGATAGCTACGATAGCAAAGCTGCAACAGTTGAGTGCATAAAGTGTTCACCATCACACACTTCTATTTGTATTCGTGTATCATCCAGGTATTGAAAAAGCTTTTATTTATTGTAGAATTTTTGTTGTGAATGCATTACTTTCTTATTTATGCTATAAAATGGTTTAGAATAGTGCACACATAAGAGATTTTCTGATGCACCAGTAATGTTATGAAATGTGATATATATTTTTGGCACCAGTCCCTGAATCATCTTGTTAAATTTGATACAAATTGCACACAAAACATAAAAAAGTGCTGGTAAAAATGTTTTGTTGGCAATTTTTGTAGGGCTTATTCAAATCGTTGATGTGATGCGGAAAAAATGTATTTGCTGTGTTTCTATTTAAAATCTGCTTTAATCAATGTCACCTATTGGTCAATATCAATAGGCAATTTACTTCCAAGGCTGGATTAATATAAGGGCTAGGCGTTGCTGAAATCCCAGGGCCCGCAAGAAGAGGGTGCCCTTGATTGGCTGATCAATTAACTTGCGTCATGATGTGGGAAACACCTCTTTGTGTTATGCTTTCACATGTAGATAATGTGAAAAATGAATTTCAATTTCTAAAACAGTGACGTAAAACATATGACTCGGAGTGGCTGTAGCTCAATCAGAGTTTTAAATAGCCCTATTTAGTCCCCAGTATAGGTGAACAGATGTCCTGTTTTTCCCCAGGAAAGTCTCTTATTTCCCAGGAAAGTTCCTTATTTCAGCTCTACCATGAAAACAGTATGGTAGGATAACCAAGCGCATCATAGAAGAAAAAATCTAATTTAAACAGTATCAGTTAATAAGGTGCAGTAAGAGAAGCCGAGATAGGCGGAATCATGCAGAATGGACTCATAACTTAAGTGTGCGACCAAATCTAATACAGGTAGCCTACACACACAGTGATCAAAATGTTCATCGCTGTTGAGTATCTACCTCAAGAAAATACATGTTTAAGTCTAACTGAACTAGTTGGAAAGCAAACTTTTAAATGAACCAATTTCCCCTTTTTTAAAAATGTCAGTAATAATCTGAAGCAATGAAATACTAGCGCTGGCTTTCATCAGACAATATATTCGAGGAAAAAAACAAAAACATGTTAACCTTCTGTAATTGATTGACTCAAGACCATACAGGAAATTAGAAGCATGACCTTTAAAGATATTTGTGGGATTTCTGCTCAGCTAAAGTAAACGTTTTAGATAACCCTTAAAGCAGGGGTGTCTAAACTCGACCTGGAGGGCCGGCGTCCTGCATATTTTAGTTCCAACCCCAATTAAACACACCTGAACCAGCAAATCAAGCTCTTTCTCAGTATACTAGAATCGTCCAGGCAGGTGTGTTAAAGGAAGTTGGAGCTAAACTATGCAGGACACCGGCCCTCTAGGACCGAGTTTGGACACCCCTGCCTTAAAGTATTTATTGTAAAGTGCTCATTTAGTATTGCAAATATGTGTTCTTTTTCTGATTTTGGCAGCCTTTTTAAAATTGTAAAAGTTCATGTTATGTGATTAATTTTGTACACCTATACTTATTATACTATACTATAAAACATTGTAAAACATTTATAATACTCAAATATAAATCAACTGGAAAATTAAATTATATAATAATATAAACTAGCAAAATAATTAATAATAATAATGATAGCAAAAAAGAGCTACTTTTGTGAGGCGATTAAATAAATGGGGCCCTTGGATTTGCTCCACGGCCCAATATGTTCTTAATCCGGCCCTGTTTACACCATAATGCAATTGTTTGTGTTTCTCCCTGTTTTTTAGCATACTCTGCTCCCGGGACACCACCTGCCAACCGCCCCTTCGTAGGAATTGGTTCTCGAGACCCTAGCAGTCTGTATCAGGCACAGGTATCTCAGCCTTAACCTCTTTTTACACGTCATTCATCCACACACACCTCAAATTAAATCTTAAGGCTTATTATAAACTAAAGTGAATAAATGCATTTTAACTACTGGAAACTTTGACTTCTTCTCAAAAACATATGGAAACTTGATTTCAAGCAGTGCTGGAAAATTTCCCTTGAACCCCAGTGGCCTGGGCAGATCTAGTGTGGACCCTCAGAGAGACCCACGTCTGCTGTGTTCAATTATACATCACAAATGAGCAGATACTGGATCCACCACTGGACCAACCACATGTAGTCTTTCACATTAAATATACAGCCAATGCACATGTTTTAACAAGTATGTGCTGAACGCATCATAGAACGTCTGGAGCAGTACTTATTATCTTTTCTTTGATGTAAGATAGTAATAATTTAGTATTATTTTAATAAATACAGTAATATAATTTAAAAATGTAATGTTTATATAAATTATGTATTTGTTGATATGTTCATAAATGTTTGTGCAGCTTGTGCTTAAAACTCATAGCTGTGCATAAAAATCATACACCAAGGCGCAATAAGGTGCAAGACGTGTTTTGGTGTGATTTGTTGCTATTTTCAGATCAGAGCAACCCTAATTTTTACGTTTTGAACAAATCCATTTGCACCACTTTGTGGACTCATGAGGGTGCTGGTCTAAAATAGAGGTGTGTTAAGGCACATTGTTGGCACGTTGCTATTTTGAAGAACTTAAATCGAACACGCCATTGACCATGTAAAAGCAGGTCTAAAGTCCAGTGCAGAGTGCGTAAGTTACGTGCCTATGTGGGTTCAAACGCTTAATACACACAAAATGTACAGCAATACACAAATATCTTTACATATAAAAAATTGTAAAGAATTAAAATGTTACAAAAATTATTATTTTCTACATAAATATAAAAACCACTAACTCCATGCCTTCTTACGGAGACCCGGAAGGGACGTGATGGGAGAAAAAAAACAGTGATAGGAAAATATACTGTATATTTTTTTAAGGTTTTGCGTTCCCTCGCAAAACTGTTTTTCCCCAAACACTCCCTGTACACATCATACATGTCAACCCTCCCGTTTTTGCCTGGATTATCCTGTATTTTACAATTCTATCCTGCTATCATCATATCATTCAGTATTTTCCCATATTTCTCATGTATTTTTAATCTTGAATGCATGCTGAAATGAATATAAAAATGTCTTCATTCACTTTCTGTCCATTAAAGCTGTGCGTCGATCATCACCCTTCATATGCAACCACTGAATCAGCGAATGCATGTATGAGCCAATGACTGGTATAAGCGCTGACTGATAGAAGCGCGCCGTATGATAAACTGTTCCCAGTGCAGAGCATTTTGGGATATTCTGGTGTATGTTTAAACAAGACAAATACTCCTAATAATATGTAAACATGTTCGTCCTGCGTGTTTTATTTTAAACGCATGACAAACTAATGCACAAACAGTTACGAAAGTAATGGAATACATTCATTATAGATCTGTGCATTCTTACAGTGACACCACTGTTATCAAATAAAAATCGAGAGATTAATTTGCTGCTCTTGTTTGATAACAGAGGTGTCACTTTAAATGGTGTGTACAGAAGCTGATCTAGGATCTACTTTATCAATAATTATTAGATAAAGGATAGATAGATAGATGGATGGATGGATGGATGGATGGATGAATGGAGGGACGGACGGACGGACGTACAGATAGATATAGAGATAGATAGAATTTGACAGTTTAGTGATTAGCAATGTAGAGCTTCCCTAAATGAGCTGTAGAAGAATCTTGGTTCAGTAATTTCTAGGCTCTGTGTGGTTTGTACAGGGATTGCAGGTAAAAGCTCAGCTCTGGAGGTGAATGATCCACACGCCTCTGCTGCATTGCAGTGTTTTCAGCTCCATAAAACACTAAATGCACTTGACTGAGAGAGAGACAGACAGAGGAGTGACTAGTGTGTGTGTGTGTGTGTGTGTGTGTGTGCGTGTGCGTGTGCGTGCGCGTGCGTGTGCGCGTGTGTGTGTGTGTGTGTGTGGTGTCTTTTTTAAAAAACCTCCAGCTGACAAACAGACACAACAGTGCAGCTTCTCCAGTATCTGTTGTTTTTCTGTTGAAGTTTTGTGTCTGTCAGCGGGGAACGTGTGTCTGTGTCCCGGAGAGAGTATCACAAGCTCAGAGAGCAGGAGAGGTGAAGAGTTTTAGGGATGCTTACGTCCAGGTCTGTCTGGCTGCTATAGAGGAAACCAGACATGATGTCATTGTGGGACAGAGCTGTGCTTGAGGGAGTGGAGCAGGAAGAGTCCACTACAGACCAGTCACATTGACCAATAACACAGCACTGCCCAGAGAATCACTGAGTGTACAAACAGTTGGATTTTTCTATCACTGAAAAAAAAGTGTATAGCTGTTGGATTGTTTTTACGTTATCCATAAGCTGTTTTGTGAGCTAGAACTAGTTGCGATGACTATTCAAAAGACTTTTTATTTTTAAAGTGAGTTCCTGCTGGACTTAAATAAAGTTTGTTCATACACCTGTTTATTTTTTGAGTATTTTGAGATTTGGGGTTATATGGATTGTCAAAGTGTTGTTGTTTTTTGTCTAATATAAAGAGAGTAATTTCACTCTATCAATTTGTCCCTGTAGGTTTAAATTACAATCTGTATTTATAATGTTCATATTTACAATAGCTGTGTAGTTTTCTGAAAATATTGTTTTATTTATATCTATATAAATATTGATGTTGTTGTTAAATTTTTTTTACAGGTTTACATTTTTAAAATGAGATAAAAATTATTTATTAGAATTATTTTTTTTAAAAATTAGAAAAATGTGAACAGAAAAAAATGAAGGACTAATAGACATTAGAGAAGTAAGCAGTAAATTAAGTGAAGTTTATTTAATAACTAATTTTGAGAGGATCACGTGCTTATGATTGACCATGGCTGCATCAGACTAATCCAAGCGCATCTTTGCCCCTACTCCTCACCCTCTTTCCTATACTAATCCATGACAGAGCAGCATGGCAGCTCAGTGGCTTACACTGTTGCCTCACAGCAAAAAGATTGCTGGTTTGAGTCCCGCCTGGGCCAGTTGGCATTTCTGTGCGGAGTTTCCATGTTCTTCCCATGTTCGCGTGGGTTTCCTCCGGGTACTCCGGTTTCCTCTCACAGTCGAAAGACATACAGTATAAGTGAATTGAATAAAACACTCAATTGTTTTACTACTGGGCATTCACCGTATAACCATATGCTAGTGTAGTTGGTGGTTCATTCCGCCGTGGCAACCCCTAATAATCAAGGAATAGGCTGAGCGAACAAACTCAGGGGAGCTCACGAGACCAACCTGACCTCACACTTTCCTCTCTCCCGATGAAATGAGAGGGAGCCCGGTGGCGCAGGGGGTAACACAATCGATGTGTAAAACATTTGCTGGATAAGTTGGCGGGTCATTCCGCTGTGGCGACCCCAGTTTAATACAGGGGCTAAGTCAAAAGGAAAATGACTTAATAAATGAATGAATTGTATATATAAATCAAAATCTATTTCAAAATATCAACAGCAATAGAGATAGTAATATTAACAAAAATAACACATTTCCTTTTTTAATAATATAACATTAATTACTCTAATACAACAACCTGTATTTTATTACAAAGCAATATTTTAATATGCATATATGCTCATGATAATACGTTCTTCCTTTCCATCACTCTCGCTTATTCTTTGGGTTCTCTCTTTCAAGAGTTTAATGGACTTCTGTTGTTTTCTTTTTTCTGATGAAAAGCGCATGCTACTAACAATCTTTGTTTTTGGAGGAGCTTGTGTTTCAGCCTCGCCTCTAGAAGCAGTATAATTAAAGGCAGATACTGTCATTTGTTAAGCCCTTGTGGTCTAATATGTCCCCCTTGCTGGCCGGTGAAGCCGCCCTTGTCTCAGCTTTATATTTTTATAACCTAAACCACCTGTCACCAAGACAAAGCCTGGAGCTTTTATAGGGAACTAAATATTTTGTTTGGAGGGAACGCCTGAGCACTGTTTTCCTGGGCTCTAATGGTCTCTGTGTCCTCAGCAGTGCTGTAGTGAATAATGAGAAACACCTCAAACCTGTGTGAGGAAATAATACTGGAGCACTTTCACTACATCTGCCGTTAAACAGTAAAAATGTGTTTTTAAACGGCGGCTCAGTGGTTAGTGCTGTTGTCTCACAGCAAGGTCTTTGGTTCGAGTCCCGGTAAAAAAAATAGAGCTGTATTTGTTAGCATTAATTAAACTAACTAACATAAACAATGTATTTTTTACTAACACAAATTAACACAATGGTTAATTTACTTTATTTAAACCTGAAATTAGATTTGTTTTGCAGGTAAGAGTCCTCATTTCATAACAGTGCCACACAAAAAAAAACTCATAGTGAGAACAAATGGACATAAAGACATAAAACATAAACATTCACTCAGTTAGGGATCCAGCCCACCAGGTTATTGTCTGTTCCAGTAGTCTATTAATTAAAATATGAGGTTTAATTGTGTTAAAAGCAGAGGAAAATTCAACAAACAAAAGTCTGACATGGGAACCTTTTTTTTCTAAATGTTTAAAAAGTAGGCTAAACAAAGTAAGTGTTGCATGCTCTACTCCCAGATGGGGCCTATAGGCAAACTGCATGGGATCAAGTGCATACTCTGTTCATCTTATTATTTCAGACCTCACAAATTTTTCTAAAATTTTCATCACAATTGATGTTAAGGCTATGGGTCTGAACTCATTAAAGGTTTGGGGGGAGTTAGATTTGGGAACAAGGACTACCACAACATCTTTCTAAACCTTCGGCATCTGTTGTTCTATTAGATATCTATGAAAAAATTTTTCAAAAATTGGACTTCGTTCCCTTGCACAGATTTTAAGTGTGCGACTACAAATATTGTCTGGTCCACTGATCTTGTTCACTCTTACTGAGAGGAAGGCCTTATGCACACCTGTTTGTTGTATGATAAAGTGCTGTCCACCTGTGAGTTTATTATTTAATTACTCAGTTTCGCTACTGACATCTAAATTATTAAAACAACTATAAAATTGGTTAAGACTATTGGCTAACTCAAAATTGTTACTCTTTGGATTGTGGAGGCTTGTTATGATTTTCAAACAATCCAAGGCTGAACCAAGCTTATTTGTAGCCATCTTGTTTTCTAATTAATTCATTCATTCATTTTCTTTTTCGGCTTATTCCCTTTATTAATCTGGGGTTGCCACAGTGGAATGAACCGCCAACTTATCTAGCATATGTTTTTACACAACGGATAACATTCCAGCTGCAACCCATCTCTGGGAAACATCCCTACACACTCATTCATATACATACACTACGGACAATTTAGCATACCCAATTCACCTATAGTGCATGTCTTTGGACTAGTGAGGGAAACCGGAGCACCTGGAGGAAACACATGCAAACACCGGAAGAACATACAAACTCCACACAGAAATACCAACTGACCCAGCCGAGGCTCGAAGCAGCAACCTTCCTGCTGTGAGGCAGTCGTGCTACCCACTGCGCCACCATGATGCACTGTTTTCTAATTTAGTTTTCAAATTTTGTTTAGCTAGAAGAATTTTTCTTTTGAATCAGAAATGCAAATCAGAAGTGGCTCCTCGTTTAAAAAAAACTATTTATTTTTCTGTATGCAAGATTTGATTGATTTTGTTACCTGTGGTTTGTTTGTTAGAGTAAATTTTTACCCGCCTGCATGGAATAATCATGTCTCTGCAAAAAGCCACATAGGAGCATACAGTATCAACAAACATATCATAGTTATCACCACAGGACTGACAAATTCGTATTCAATTGTGAATCTTAAGTATTATTGTATCATTTGATTGTGATTTGTTTAACAAGACAAAAAATATTTGAAAAGCTGAAATACAAAAAATATGTATGTTAGAAAAACATAAACAAAGCAAAAAATGTTAATTAAATGAAAGCTGAGGATGAAGTAATTGAGCAAAAAGTAAATGAAAACTACTACAGACTACTAAATAGTAATAGTACTACTAATAAATAGTAATATTTAGAAGGAAAAAATAATAAAAATGGCTAATATAATAATGTAATAATATAATATACTAATATAATAATAATGCTAATAATGAAAAAATATTAGTGACACATTATTTAAGGTGTCTTTGTTTTCATGTACTTATAAGTGTGATGACAATTTATTATACATAATTATATCTAGCTTTAAACCTAACCCGTATTCTAACTAACCATATAATAAATACTATACAATAATCGTTTTCAAGGTATACCGTGGTTTGGAAAAGTCAAGGTTTTAAAACCATCAAAATTTTCTACTATACCGCTCTAAGGAATTTGTAAGATTTTTTATTAACGTTTTTAGGACAACAGTATCTCCTGCAGAAAAGATATCCAAAGATGCTGTTTTAAATTGTAAAGAAATCTGTATTTTTTTTTTACTAATGAACACAGCAGAGGTCAATGATTCATTTGAATTGTTTAGCCTGACATGTTTACTGCTCCAAAATACTTTAAATTTTCTCAAAAAATATATTCTGTTTTTTACCCAGACATTTGAAAAGAATATATTTTAGAGCAGCAATCACACATCGTGAAATTGTGATATTTTGATCCAAGGTTATCATAACGCCTGAATCTTATATCATGCCTTGCCAAGTAAATACAGGGAGTGCAGAATTATTAGGCAAGTTGTATTTTTGAGGATTAATTTTATTATTGAACAACAACCATGTTCTCAATGAACCCAAAAAACTAATCAATATCAAAGCTGAATATTTTTGGAAGTAGTTTTTAGTTTGTTTTTAGTTTTAGCTATTTTAGGAGGATATCTGTGTGTGCAGGCGACTATTACTGTGCATAATTATTAGGCAACTTAACAAAAAACAAACATATACCCATTTCAATTATTTATTTTCACCAGTGAAACCAAAATAACATCTCAACATTCACAAATATACATTTCTGACATTTAAAAACAAAACAAAAACAAATCAGTGACCAATATAGCCACCTTTCTTTGCAAGGACACTCAAAAGCCTGCCATCCATGGATGCTGTCAGTATTTTGACCTGTTCACCATCAACATTGCGTGCAGCAGCAACCACAGCCTCCTAGACACTGTTCAGAGAGGTGTACTGTTTTCACTCATTGTAAATCTTACATTTGATGATGGACCACAGGTTCTCTATGGGGTTCAGATCAGGTGAACAAGGAGGCCATGTCATTAGTTTTTCTTCCTTTAGACCCTTTCTTGCCAGCCACACTGTGGAGTACTTGGACGCGTGTGATGGAGCATTGTCCTGCATGAAAATCATGTTTTTCTTGAAGGATGCAAACTTCTTCCTGTACCACTGCTTGAAGAAGGTGTCGTCCAGAAACTGGCTGTAGGACTGGGAGTTGAAACCCGAAAAGGCCCCACAAGCTTATCTTTGATGATACCAGCCCAAATCAGTACTCCACAGCCTTGCTGGCGTCTGAGTCGGACTGGAGCTCTCTGCCCTTTACCGATGCAGCCATGAGCCCATCCATCTGGCCCATCAAGACTCACTCTCATTTCATCAGTCCATAAAACCTTAGAAAAATCAGTCTTGAGATATTTCTTGGTCCAGTCTTGACGTTTCAGCTTGTGTGTCTTGTTCAGTGGTGGTCGTTTTTCAGCCTTTCTTACCTTGGCCATGTCTCTGAGTATTGCACACCTTGTGCTTTTGGGCATTCCAGTGATGTTGCAGCTCTGAAATATGGCAAAACTGGTGGCAAGTGGCAT
Source organism: Danio tinwini (assembly GCA_903798205.1). NCBI lineage: Eukaryota > Metazoa > Chordata > Actinopteri > Cypriniformes > Danionidae > Danio > Danio tinwini. The sequence goes on from CAIGQZ010033059.1 coordinate 17,286,913, forward strand.
CTTGGCAGCTGCACGCTTGACTTTTCTCAGTTCATGGGCAGTTATTCTGCGCTTTGGTTTTTCCAGGGTTTTGCGACCCTGTTGACTATTTTGAAAGAAACGCTTGATTGTTCGATGATCACGCTTCAGAAGCTTGGCAATTTTAAGAGTGCTGCATCCCTCTG
>CAIGQZ010033059.1:17302076-17320943 GCA_903798205.1 Danio tinwini
TGTGTGTGTGTGTGTGTGTGTGTGTGTGTGTGTGTGTGTGTACAGACTAACAGATCTAGCAGGACTTTAGACCTCACTCTTCTGAGTGCCTTCCTAGATTCAGCCTGGAGCTGTTGGATGTGGGTTAACGCTGTGTGTCCTTCCCGTTTTCTACCCTCAGCCCACTCATGCCTGTATTTACCAGAATCATCAGAATGTGCTTCACTAAAAAGATTGTTTAACTCTGAGGTCCAGGCACTTTAATTAGTCATTGACACATGTAATCATGCTGAATAGAATGTAGATTTCCCTGTTCACCCACTGACATAAACAGGATGTGAGGAGATTCTACTCAGGCACACATGAAGAATTGACCTATCGGTAGCTGTGCCCCTCCAGATATTTATTGCTAATTCAGACAAGCAAAATGCAATTGCTGAATGTCTCACAGTGAGATCTGTCAGTGTGCAATCTTGTCCCAAGACATTTTTGATACATTCTGAGGAGCTTTTAAGTGGCCATTATATATGCCATTTAGAGATATGTAAAATTTTTCAGTTATCGTCACTACCGCAGATGACATCCAGGATCAACACTGTTCATGTACTGCAGAGGAAGATTTAATTACAGAACATCAACATTAACAGTTAACCAGGTTAATATGTAGAGGCGCTGATAGGCATGAGCTGCTTATTAGGGATGCACCAAAATGAAAAAAACTAGGCCGAAAATGTAAACATAACCTTAAAATGCTTTGTACTATTTATTTAATGTTTGATTAATTCATATAAAGTATTTTTGTAAGCTGGCGACACGGTGTCTCAGTGGTTAGGACAATCGCCTCACAGCAAGAAGATCGCTGGTTCGAGTCCCGGCTGGGTCAGTTGGCATTTACGCTCATTTCTGTATGAAGTTTGCTTGTTCTCCATATGTTGGCGTGGGTTTCCTCCGGGTGCTGCGGTTTCCCCCTCAGTCCAAAGACATGCGCTATAGGTAAATTGACTAAACTAAATAGTTGCAGCTGGAAGGGCATCCGCTGTGTAAAACATATGCTGGATGTAGTTGGCAGTTCATTTCGCTGTGGCAACCCCTGCTAAATAAAGGGAGTAGGCCGAAGGAAAATGAATGAATGATTTTTATAAGCCCTTTTAAATATAGTTCCTTAACTTAAATTACAAAGATAAAAAAACACAAGACAATAAAATGACATTATATTAACAGTACAATTTTATTGACAGCGAATGAGTCGAGAGGCGTAATTTTATACTTAAAAATGTATATTTATACAATATAAATTATAACAAAAAATTTACAGTCCTATTGCCATGTTATTTGAGTGGGCTTTGCTTTGAACTTCCAGTGAGCATGTGCGGTTTATGCCTAAATAATTATACGTGTACATGAAGAAAATATCCACAGAACGGAAAATTGACCTTTTTGGAATTTTGACCTCAGAGCATATGCAAGCTAATCAACATTGATCAGCGCAGTGACAAACCACACTCGCCATTGAAATGAATGGGTTTCGTACTATGGTTTCATTGCACAGAGCTTTCTGCATCTGGTGTGAAAGCTGCTTCACACTACACAGCGACTTTGGCTGGAGGGAGAGTGAAGCCAGAGCACTAAACTTATTTCAGACAAAAAATAAAAATGTCATTTTTAGCTAATAATTATTGCCGAAAAATTCGGTGCATCCCTACTACTTATCTAACTTACCCAAGACAGAGGCTGTGTTACTATATGGCAATTTCTTCGACTTACTTTAGAATGAATGTATACATCCTTTACGATCTTCAGGACATTAAGTTGTCTTGTTAAGTGTTTAGGAAGTATTTTAGATTAGTTCTATGGCTCATCCTCTCAGGATACCTGGAATCAGTGTTACAAGCACCCCAGGCTCATCATTTCACTACACTGTAAAAAAATCTGTAGTTTTAAGGTTTATTTTCAGCAACTTGGGTGCTGGAAAAAAACTGTTAAATAATGGCTGTTAAATTACAGAAATTTACAAGAAATTTAAATTTAAGTAAATTTCTGCAATGTAATGTCCGTTATTTTCCTGTAAATTTCTGTAATTTAACAGACATTATTTTACGTTTTTTTCCGACACCCCAGCTGCCGGAAATAAACCGTAAAATTATGGATTTTTTTACAGTGTACTTTTGTTTCACAAACCCTATCAAACATCAGATCTTCCCATGTTTACCTGTAGTACTGAAACCCAAATATGTCCGAGTTCTCAATTGCCATTGGCTGATCTGCATTCAAGGGGAGGGGCTTACCAATAGGTGTATTAGATATGAAAAAGTATCGTTTCCTTCTGCGGTTTGTAATGCAAATCTCACAATGCTGTGAACTTTGCACAGTTGAGGTAGAGCAGATAGAAAGGTGAGCATTCGGTCAGATCTTTGTTTTGTCTGTTGTCAGTAAGGGCTGGACAAACTCTTCAGGGCTGAATGCAGTTTCTACAATCGACCCTGATTTGGAACCCACAGTAACAGCTCAGTCATAGTGCTTAGCTGTAAAAAACTAAAGTTTTGAGGGATTGTAAAAATCTGAATATCATCTATGCAACAAATCCTGACGTTTTGCTAATATTAAGGAGCTAATCAATGTGTGTAAAGCTTAATCTAGGCTTAACTTAGCATTATAGTATGCAGTGGCTAGTTATGAAAGAATAACGACTGCGTTTACTTCTGGTCAGAGTTAGCTAATGGGGGTGTTTACAAAATGTTCACTACAGTCATCAATCATTTTTGTGCTCTTGCCAGAAGAGATCAATAGACAGCACTGCGAATGATGTCATCAAATCAGACTGTCTACATTCAAAATATGTATGCTTATTATGCTATAAACTTTATAATAGATTGTTTCTGTAGCAGTGACATGGTGGCTCAGCAAGAAGGTTGCTGTTTCAAGTCCTGGCTGGGTCAGTTGGCGATTCTGTGTGGAGTTTGCATGTTCTCACCGTGTTCGAATGGGTTTCCTCCGGGTGATCCGGTTTCTCCCACAGCCCGAAGACATGCGGTATTGGTGAATTGGATGAACTAAATTGGCCGTAGTGTATGATTGTGAATGAGTGTGTATGGGTGTTTCCCAGTACTGGGTTGCAGCTGGAAGGGCTGTGTAAAGCATGCTGGATAAGTTAGCAGTTCATTCCGCTGTGGCAACCCCTGATGAATAAAGGGACTAAGCCAAAGGAAAATCATTTGAATGAATGAATGTTTCTGTAGCTACAACCAACTACTGATTTTAATTCAATTGTCATTTGCAATGCTTCATGGGATTGTAGTTCTTTTCCTCAACACTCTTGTACTTCCGTCTTTTTTCTTCAAATTAAATTAGTAATGTCGTAATTCACCTTTCAGCTGGATGGTTTGTTTAATGGCTTAAAAACTTGAACAAATACTTTTTAAAAACCCCAATGTGGAAAAACGAATGTGAAAAATACATCCAGTGCCCAGCTGAAAAAGTAAACGAGTACGATTGCACTCCATGACAGTAATTCTGACACAAAGTGAACGCAGCTTTTTCACACTGGTCTTTGCGCATTGGTCTTTGCCCAGGTCTGAAAGTGAATCGTCCTGAGAGCGCATTTGTGTGCAGGTGAGGTCACTGATTATTTTGGCATTCTCCCATTGAGAAGTAAAGTAATTCAAACTGTGCAGCATTGTTTGAGATTGAGCTGTGGGGGTGATGGTGGGTTTCCATCTGAGTTTGATGATTGTAGAGCTAATGGTGGCACAGACAGTGTTTGTGGGAGACAGTGCAGTTCAATATGAACGAAGACCCATGCTTAACATTTCTAGAATGGCTAGTTGTTTTGGCACTCCCTTAGCAAACCAGCAGTTCAAATCAAAGTTATATACAGTGAAATAATAATAATAATAAAAATGGGGTAATTACACAAGTTTAACATGCAGTGCCTGTACAGCTTTAGTTTCTTTTTTTCAACCTTGTGTAATCCGTGTTTTTACTCTACTCTGCAGTGGTGGAAACAGCTTTTGTTAATCAGATGTTTTTGTATGTTATCATGGATCCAAGTGAGCATATTTGACAAAGCCTTTCACTAACTATCACGTTATTAACTAACGTTTGAGGTTATTATGATGCTGTGAGGCTTTTCTAAACCTGACCCTAAGGTGGAATTACCTGAACAATACCTGTTAGTCAGAAAAGCCATTCATAGGCTTTTGCGATTTATGCAATATTTTGATAAGTCTTTCACAAATGAATTGCCAAAAAACACCCTGACATACCGCCTGCTCCTGAACGTTTGACACCCCCAAAACAGTCACGCATCAATCTTTCAGGGTGCCCTCTCCCCCATTTTCATTTTATTTCTATAAATATCTCCACCGTTGTTGTTTCGTTTGTTTTTAAGCATGCTGTTTTCTCGATGGTTCGAGTTGAAAGGACGAAGGTTGAAATGTTTTTCAGAGAGCATTCTGATGCAGTGTTAAATTTCAAGGTTTTTCGTTGGGTTTTTTTTTCCTTCCTCTTTTTTTAATCACATTATTCTTTACAAATATTACCATAGTAGTTACTCATTAAACGCTTGCTTGCTGCACAGATAAACACACTTCACACCAGGAAGGGGCATGTGGACATTTAGTTCAGACACATTCACAACTGACACGGTGACATGCATCCGTCTTCTTTTGGGAACGCATCAGATTTTCGTTATTTGTCTTTGTTTCTCGCTAAATTGTAACCTATCAGCAAAAGTCGGTATGTATGTTTTTTGAAACAGATGAGAAAAGACTTTGGTTTTCTCATGCACAACAAACTAAATTTGCCATGTGTTTTTGAACTGGTGTGAGGGGGAAATTACAGCTTTAACAATATTTCATTATAACATTGTATTCAGCCATCGCTGTTCGCAAAAAAAAAAAAAATCGCTCATGAATACAGTACTGGAAGTGAGTATGTTTCCCTATGCAAAAAAAATCAATAAAAGGAAAATGAAATAAAAAAATAAACAAAGCTATGCTACAACTCTGAAATGAGATGACTGGTTTGTTTTCATTCTTTTTTTCTTTCTCTCTGACCAATCAATGTGTTTTTCTTTCTAACAAATTAGACCCAGCGTCTGCTGAAGTTACTTGGCAGTCTTCAATGTTTATGTCAATTAATCTTGATTGTCTTTGTCTTGATGGTGTCTTTGTGTGTTTTGGATGTATATTCCTTGTTTTTTGGGTCATTCCCAGGTGAAGTTGCCTAATTTTAGCTCAAACAAAACTCTTTAAAACTATGTTTTTTTTCTGCATTTTGGTTAACAAACCTATTTTAGAGTTAAAATAGGACAAATTAAACTAAAGAAAATGGCACGGTGGCTCAGTGGTTAGCACTGTCGCCTCACTGCAAGAACGTCAGTGGTTTGATTCCTAGCTAGGCCAGTTTTGGCTTTACTATGTGGAGTTTGCATGTTTTGTCTGTGTTTGCATGGATTTCCTCAGGGTGCTTCGGTTTCCCTCAAGGTCCAAAGACATATGTGGTATAAGTGAATTAGGTCAACTAAATTGGCCGTAGTGTATGAGTGGGTGTGTAAATGTGAGAGTGTATGGGTGATTCCCAGTTCTGGGTTGCGGCTGGAAGGGCATCCGCTGCGTAAAACATATGCCGGAATAGTTCCGCTGTGGCGACCCCTGATGGATAAGGGACTAAGCTGAAGGAAAATGAATGAATAAATGAAATTAAAGGGATAGTCAACCAAAAATATCAATCTGGTATTATGTCTGTGCTGTATACATTTCTTTTTTCTCTCCACAAAAGGAGAGATTTTTATAAGTGGCTGCACTTTTCCATAGTCCATTTGGACACAAGAGACAAAAATTACATGGTTGTCAAATACCAAACAACCCGGGGTTTGATGAAAACCAAACCAAAGTTTCTTACTATGGCCATGTGTCTTTTTGTGCGTTTATGAAGCTTTTTTTAGTGCTACACTGCACTCAGCAAGGGTGTAGATCTGCTCTTGACATTGGTGGGGACATACATCCCTATAGCACATGCATAGAACAGCACAAATTCTCTTTCGTGCTTTTTAAAAAACATGAATAAAGGCTTTAAATGCTTAATACTACGAATAGCAATTAATAAAACGCGCCCCATGCTGCAAAAGTCAATTTACATGGTTTTACTGCAATCTGGCTTTGAGGAGGTATGACTGTAAAGAAATTTAGAAAGGCACATGATGCAATTTAAGCATTTTATCCTGATTATTATTTTTTATAATCATGAAACCCAAAATCTAAACTGAATTTCGATTAATTGGACAGCCTTGGTTAATATTTCTATGGTGGACTCCAAGCGAACTTGACTTTAAACATTTGAATCTCTGAAAAGTAGCTACTTATGTCCACATCTTGTACAATGAAGGAGGACTGGAAAAATTCCTTGTTTTGGTGCTTCTCATATCCAAACGTAATTGCAGTCGTTAACAGCATAAAAAGGCCCAGCCAATCACACTGTTATGTGTTTGTGGGAGGAAGGACCCGAGAAGAGAACGTGATTTAACCCTTTCTGCATGTCTAGACTACTAAGGATTGACGTAGCATTATTTTATTTTGAAGGTGTTTCAATTATTAGTGGGGACATTTCAGTAATTGCTGGATATTGGTGGAGACACATCCCCTCAGTCCATGTCAAAGCTACACCCCTGGCACTCAGAATTGTCCATGTGTTTTAGTATTCTCAAATTATTAGTATCTGAAATGTTTCAGCATACCAAAAATGCTTTAGTATGGTTTGTATTTTTACTGAAGTGAGACAAGTGTGGTGCTAATCGACAAGAGAAGGTACCAATAAAAGGTCTGTACACCTTACCAATCAGGCAATACAACTGTTTATTGCTGATACATACAGCTGATATAAATTATTTTAATAATAATAATCAGGATATTCATAAACCATATTCAATAATGAGTAATAAAATGCATAAAAGGCTTAGCACAAGAAATAAAACAGGTGGATCAAAGACAGATTAGGAATGAATAATACAATGTCAAGCAAGACGATAGAATTTTTACAACCTCAGAGGTGCCATCATCTTCCTCTCCAAAGACTAGGGAGCCTGTTGCAGTCACATTTGGAAGACCAATACATATGTCTGAGAATTTCGGGCAATATGCGGTTGTCTCACAGCTGAGCTTCCAATGTTACTGCAAGAAGTTCTCACCCTTATAGTCAAAATTTGGCTGCTGGCCAAAAATCAGCCAGCTAGTTGAGAGAGTAGAGGGAGTTGACCTATTTAAGAAACAACGTTGTTAAACTTAAAATCATGAAATCATTCATGTGAACATTTCAGTACATCAGAAAATAGTTCAATATCGTACCCCTGACCCCTGAAAAAGCAGTGTTTAACTTTTAAAGTCATGAAATTCCTTATCATCAGTTCCTTCGGTGAACATAACGGGGGAAAAAACAGCCCATCAAAGCAAGTGAGTTGTGAGAACTCAAGATTAACCACGTGCAACACAATATACAACAAATGTACTTTATTCTCTGAGGTGAATATAGTGATTGCTCGAAGGCCAGTTCATCTGTTAGCGGTGTCGGAGGCTCTTTGATTGTTGCGTATGCACAAAATAGACCTGATAAATGTGTATGCCATTTCTTTGGGCATGTAGAACTATTGATTTGTGGCTCATTTTAATACACATGGAAGTTCATAAAGTGATTTGCATTGGCTAAATATAGTTGAAAGTGGGTGTGTAAGGGCAGGTATGTAAGACTTATTCAGATACAAAGATTCTCAGGTAAACTGATTTATAAAGCTGATATTGCATGCATTTTCTGCAATCTGGAATATCTTCATTTTTAGTAAGGTTTCTAGGCAAAGTTTTATAAATGAGGCCTCTGGTCATCTCAACCATTAATACATGAATACACTACCTGACAAAAGTCTTGTCTCCTATCCAAGTTTTAGGAACAACAAATAATAACTTGACTTCTAGTTGATCATTTGGTATCAGAAGTGGCTTATATGAAAGGCAAAGGCCTCTAGATTATGCTTATTTTACCAAAATAAAATATGATCATGCCTTGATTTTTAATCATTTAATTAGGACAGTAAGGTCTGACTTTCCTCAGACAAAAGTCTTGTCACTTAACAGAAATAATGTACAGTATAGTATATAAAGTCATAGTGCAGTGGAAAAAGAATTAATATTGTGTTTGACTTCCATGAGCTTGGACGACTGCATCCATACATATCTGCAGTGACTCAAATAACTTATTAATAAAGTCATCTGGAATGGCAAAGAAAGTGTTCTTGCAGGACTCCCAGACTTCATCAAGATTATTTGGATTCATCTTCAGTGCCTCCTCCTTCATCTTACCCAAGGCATGCTCAATAATGTTCATCTCTGGTGACTGGGATGGCCAATCCTGGACCACCTTGACCTTCTTTGCTTTCAGTGGAGGCTGAAGTATGAGAAGGAACGCTATCCAGCTAAAGAGTTTGCCCTCTCCTGTGGTTTGTAATGTAATGGGCAGCACAAATGTCTTGATACCTCAGGCTGTTGATGTTGCCATCCACTCTGCAGATCTTTCGCATGACCCTATACTGAATGTAACCCCAAACCATGATTTTTCCTTCATCAAACTTGACTGATTTCTGTGAGAATCTTGTGTCTGTTTGGATTCCATCAGGTTTTCTGCAGTATTTGTGATGATTGGGATGCAGTTCAACAAGTCAAGTTATTATTTGTTGCTCTTACAACTGGGATTGACGACAAGACTTTTGTCATGTAGTGTGTATTCATGTTGTGAATAAATCTTGGTGCTCTTGAGTATAGAGAGTACTTCCATTACACATATTATTCATGTAAAATGCTATATAATAGACTTTGTCATTGTAATTTGTGCTTGATAGTGGTTACGCAGGAAGAGAATGACTCATTTCTGTGCAGAACAAACTTTGAATCATTAAACGTTTGAAATGACACTTTTAATTCTCTGAGCACGAGCTGCACAGAACAGGAGAAATGAAAGAAAACGAATGAAAGAGCGAACTGAACACTTGCGGTTAGAGGTTGGTTTTGGGCTCAACTTGGCTGAGGAGGAGCGTAACACACCTGACTCTAATCATCCCCCAATCCATTACCCTGAGATACAAGATTGCTGGAGCCACGTTTGGAAAAGTATAATTTCAGCTCTGGAAAGGAAGTCAAGTTTTATTTCATTTTAATGGTTCAAAATAGCACAAGCCAGCACAAGGTCCTTTTTCTTTTAAATGTAGGAAGGGGGTGAACGAGTGCAATAGCACTTGTTGAAAGCTCTGCTTGAGTCTCGCCAGGAGCCCCTCATGAGCTCATTGCAGAATGGAATCAAATTCCAAAACAGACACTAACCAGAGGTACCTGTTCAGCTTCACTCTTTCCATGAAACGCTCACTTTTCGGACACCCAGTAATCACAAACCACAATGATTTAGTTCTAAAAAGGATTCGTAGGAAGGAAATATGTGTAATATGAAACACCTTCTGTTTCTTTTTATATAGAGACGGACAGCAATGTAAAATGACGACACAACTATTGATCAAAAGTTTGGGAAAAAAATTTTATGTTTGTTAAAAATTAAAATGGCAATATGTGAAGTACTATTGCACTTTAAAAGAATTATAAGGGTAAAATGTATTCCAATGATGGCAAAAAAAAATCCCATGTTGTCTAGTCCCACTGGTGTAGTTTATCATGTCATATGACCATTGTCTGGTGGTGGTGTGGAAAGACCCCCTCTCATGATTGTGAAGCGATTTGGGTGTATAGCCATACACAATAAAATGTGCTATATAAATACAAATTACATTCAGAAATCATTATTATTTATTTATGATGATTCATATATTTACAGTTACTCTATGTACTTGTTTAACAACCAAAATATGAATAAATCAGCGCTTATGAGCTGAGTGAATGAATCCGTCTTATGAATGAATCAGTGAATTGGTTGTTCATGTTAAATAATTTATCAGAAATTGTTCTTCTAACATTTTAATGATCGTTATAATGTCTTTTTAGAGACTTAAAAAAAAATTCTAAATGAATCTGTAAATGACATCACTTAGCCTATGAATCACTTTCATTCTGAATGAATCTGTCATATGATTCTCCAGAAATTCTTCTTCTAAAGTTTTAAAAACATTAAAATGTTTAAAATCATTAAACATCATTAAAATATAAACATATTCCATAGTTTTTTCCTCTACTTGAAAATGTACATTTTTAACCATTCGACTGAGTGAAAGAGTCTGTGATTTACTTGATTCACTTTTTCTCCAGCTTCCAGCTCCTAGACTGCAGCTCTGCACAAGACGTTTGGCCATAGGAGAAATGGTCGTGCCCAACTGAGCCTGGGTTCTCTCGAGATTTTTTAAATTCTTCACTTTCGCCAATTGGTGAAGTTTTTTCCTCGCCGCTGTTGCCACTGGCTTGCATGGTTCGGGATCTGTAGAGCTGCACATAGATGGAATTGCTCTTCAGTGTTTGGACCCACAGTATTGATTATTAACCCACACTGAACTGAGCTAAACTGAACTGAACTGATCTGAAACTCTAAAAATCAAACTGACACTGTTTCAATTTACTAATCTTGAGTGTGAAGCTGCTTAGACACAATCTACATTGTATAAGCGCTATACAAATAAAGGTGAATTGAATTGAATTGATTCAACCTCTGAATGAATCAGTGAATCGGTTGTTAATGTCACACACGATCGTTTAGAACCCATTCTTCTAATATATTAATAGCTAACCACTGTAATATCAATAATTTAGAAAGTTAACGTATATTTTTCTGCTTTTTATTATCATACTGAGTTTTTGGACTATGTAGATGCGAATGAATCCATGAATCGGTTGATTCAGCAGCTGCTGGCGAAATGATGCAACAAAAACACAAAAGATTCAATCACCATTAGAAATGAATCAACCTTGTGATTTACTGTATGGGATTTTGGTGCAGATGTAGGAAATACGAACTTACGGAAAGATTTCCAGTGATTTATAAGGTTTCAGTAATCTAACAAGAGGCAGAGAGCGAAAGAGCCTTGATGTGGTGCTATTTTTTATGACCTTTAGTCATAGATTGAGCCGCTAACAGCTCAAGTCCCCAAAGCCTGAACCAGACTTCCTCCAAAACTACAGTTCTCCAGTCCAAAGAAAACAGCATCGCCTCAGGAGTCGCCCGAACTGCAGCTCGCAGACCCGAGGAAACCCGGCGCGATTCACGAGTCTCCGGAGGAACATTTTAATTACAGCATGAGCTGATGTTGGCCGGAGGATGAGGACACCAGCACTGCCATACCAGTGAAAACACGGCCTTTGAACATATGCTGAGTCCAGCTCACAACGTAAACACATGGTATGCTGAGGTAAACAAATGTGCTGTTCTGTAAACCTGCTATTACCGACTGTAAACATTAATATGTACCACAGAGCAATTCTGTTTTGCCCATAATCATTTGTCAAATGTCATCACACAAGACCGAGGTCATATGGGGAAAAGGAAAGCTGAAATTAATAGCAAGTAAATTATAAAACTCGTTTGTTATATGTTAAATTTTTTTTGTTTGTTTGTAACACTGTAATATGGTTTTGTTAACTAATATTACTTACAGTTAGAGTACATCCAGTTAATGGTAGTATTTTTATTAATTATTCAAATGAATTATTAATGGTTAATGCATATAATGTAATGTTAATGCGGATCCATTAAATAATATTACAAAAGACAACTTTTTATTTTAGCAAGATGTCTTAATATTGGTTTGGTGAATATATCATGAACTGATATTAGTAAATAGTTTATATTCTTTAAGTATTACTTGGTAGTTCATGTTAACCAAGTTAGTTAAGTACCACTAACAAAATAAAACCTCACTGTAAAGTATTAGTTAAATAGTTTAATTTATTATATTGTTATTAATATTTTAAGTTTTCAGCCAAGAGTCAAAGGTTTGTTCATTAACTCTATACACATATTATGCACATTTTTATTGATCAAACTGAAGTAATGAGGAACATTTTCCTTAATCTATTTAAAAATAGTGTGTGTGTTTAATACCATCATTCAGTGTATCTATTTTATGTCTTACTAAATTTTAAAAGTTGTTTTAAACTTGTGAGACTTATTTTCTCGCCACAATTTAGTCAGTATTTATATTTCAGTATAATATAGTCCTGGTCTCTTTTTATTTAATTATTTATTCACAATTTGTTTTTTCAAACCTGTAAATAGGTCCATAATAGGTCTTGTGAGCATCACAAAAGTTATATGTACGTTCCTAATACAAGCATGACGAAAGTGGTCATACATAGTATAATAATTACAGACAGAAAATTGTCTTTTATTTAAAATGTTTTCATTTAATATTGTTTATTCATTTATATTGCTCTACTCCATTTATCTTTGTGCATCACTTCAAGTCCTTCACAGAAAATTGCCTTTAAATACCATGAAAATAAATCATATCTGGTGGCATTTGATTTATTAATTTATTAATTAAAGTTTCACCACAAAATTTAATTTAAAATATATTTTTAAAAAGTTAGTATGTGTCTTACGTGACTGTCAGAGATAAAGATGATATCAAATAGCAAGCTTAATGTTCAACCAGCTCAGAATAAATTAATAAATGTAACACATATCATATTTATCAAAAAATAAAGCTTTATATGTACATGCATGAATTGTTATATGCTGAAGGTGGTCAGTTTTTCCATCAAATACACTGAGAGCTGCAGAAGGCTGAATTGTGGTTGTTTTGATTAAATCTATTTAGACTTGCTGGTTCAAAGTGATTTCCTTCTCCTCGGTTGCTCTCTAGCTGTGCTTATGAATTTAATATCTCGATTTACAGTACATGATGCGAAGGCCTTGTAAAAGCATGCGGCAGTAATGGGCTCCAGATGTCTTTACAAAGGACTGCAACTCTCCAAGGACTCTCCTCTCCGCAATACGATCACAATCAGGTCACTCTGCTATTGGGAGACTTTAGGAGTGGGAGCCTAGCAGGGATGCAGTATATGAAAATGACCACTTCTGATCACAGATACAAGTGTACAGTATGTGGTGAGTTTTTTTTTTTTTTTTTACATTTAAACAGGCAGATGCTTTTATCTACTGCGTTTAAACTTATAGTGCACATTTATCAGTTTATGCATTCCCTTAGAATCGAACCTGTGATATTGGTGTTACTTACACTGGGCTCTGTTTCTAATCAATACAACATAGCTTATATAGTTGCATCATTTATTAGGATGTTTCCATTGCAAAAACAGTCCAATAATAATTAAGTCATATTTGCTATTTAATGACAGTGCTCAGCATATATAAATACACCCCTCACAAATCTCTCTTTTAAATAAAAAAGCTATACAATATTATAATTGTACATATACATTAGATTAGTCAGTATTAAAGCCAAATCTGGAGCTTATCTAACAAAATAACTTATAATAATGGTCCAAAAACTAGTACTGGCACATTTATATGTTAAATATAAATATTAAATACAAATAAAAAAAAATTGCTTGAATTTAATTGTATTATCTTTCAATTTCTAAATAAAAAATAAAAAATCATAAAAAAATATCCAGAAAGAATGCATTGTGATTTACACAAAAAAATATAATATGAATTCATTAATATTAGTATTCATCAATAATTAAAAAATTCAATAATTCACAAATGTTTGCTCTTATACTGTATTGTTGATTAAATAAATGCAGCCTTGCAGATTTCTCTCAAAATCAGCCTTACAAACTTTTGAACTCCCCGATTATCTTTATTATTTTTGAGGAAAAAAATACTCTGTAAGCTGAGCTGCAGAGCTTAACCGATTCGCTGATTGCCATTTCATCAGTATCTCTTACTGTTTGGCTTCCCGAATGTTTTTATTAGAGGTACTGTCATTAAACTTTGCAATAACAAATAAAAAGAAAGAATAATTCCTCTGTCATCGGCTCCCGAGTAATGCCTGGAACCAGGCTCAGGAACCAGAATCAAACTCTCAGAGCAGCAGTGGTGAATGAGCTTTTAAAGAGGAGGCCGGACTGTACTGAAGTCTCTGCTTTCATGCTTCAGTTACTGCTGTGCTGCTTACTGTAGGCTTTTTTACTGTCACTCATCAGCACTGTTTCAGCTAAACTCTTTCCCATGTACGGAAACCCTGGAAAAGTCAACAGTATCAGCTGAACACTTGCAGTTAAATGATAATTAGTGTTATGAAATACCAGTAGTTCACATCAAATCGTGTAAAATTTGTTCCCCTTTAACCTGAAGATTATGTAATCATAAGTATAAAAGGATGGACCATATCAGTATAAAAAGCATGTGCTATTATAGCAGGCAGTTTATTACATCATCTCCAGCAGTTTTACCAATCACAGATTGTTCATTCATGTGGCGCATGACCAGAGTGCACGTGAATGGGGTAAAAACATTAACTAATGCCCAGCCAACAATTTTAGGTTTTAAAAACTTCCCTTAATGTTCCCATTCGGTTATTATTTTGTTCTTAGAACACCGAAAACGTCCAGTTTTTTAGACATTATTTTTTAGTTGTAATAATGTTATTCAAAGCATCTTCATTACATTTCAGTCTATTATTCATTCATTCGTTCATTTTCCTTTGGCTTAGTCCCTTTATTCATCAGAGGTCACCACAGCACAATGTACTGCCAACTTATCCAGCATATGTTTTACTCAGCGGATGCCCAACCCAGTACTGGGAAACATTCATACACTATGACCAATTTAGTTTATTCAGTTCACCTATAGGGCATGTCTTTGGACTTGTGGGGAAAACCGAAGCACCCTGAGGAAATCCTTGCAAACACAGGGAGAACATCCAAACTCCACACAGAAATGCCAACTGATCCTGCCAGAACTCAAACCAGCAACCTTCTTGCTTTGAGGTTAACCATTATTCATTCAAAACATTAGAACATTCCCTCCACATTATATTAATGTTCTAAGAGCATTTCCCTAATGCTCTCAGGAAGTTATAACAACTATATTGTGGAAGGTTCTTAGAATGTTCTAATGTCCATTATTTTTTGGTTATAACATTATTGAAAATATTACTATTTTTGATTATCGATAAATATATTGATAAAATACATAAATAATAATATAAATAAAAAGTAATATAAATATTATTAAAAGTTCTTAGGACATGTTTTAAACGTTTTTAGAAATAATTCATTCATTCATTTATTATTTTTCCTTTCGGCTTAGTCCCTTTATTAATCTGGGGTTGCCACAGCGGAATGAACCGCTAACTTATCCAGCGTATGTTTTATGCAGCAGATGCCCTTTCAGATGCAACCCATCACTTGCATTCACACACATACAATACAGGCAATTTAGCTTATTCAATTAACCTATACCACATGTCTTTGGACTGTGGGGGAAAGCGGAGCACCCGGAGGAAACCCACGCAAAAATACTCCACACAGAAACGTCAAGTGACTCAGCCGGGGCTCGAACCAGTGACCTTCTTGCTGTGAGGCGACAGTGCTAACCACTGAGCCACATTGTCGCCTCTAATTAATACATATTGATACAAATATATGTTTTTCCAAAAACATTCATGTTATTAGTGTTACATGCTATTATTTACACAACTTTTAATGATCATTATGTATATCACCATATTTAACCAGTTTATTAATTACTTTAATAATTGTAAACTTTTTCAAAATGTAATGTAAAACATTATGTAATGTTATGTTATGCAAATGAGGCATTGCTCCATTAAACATGCATTAATTTGCATCCATTTCTAGCACAAAAATCTAAATATTAGATGAAGTCAGGTTCAATTTTTTGTTTATTTTTACAGTCGTTTTTTTACATAGGGGATTTTGTGAATCTTTTTTTTCACATCATAATAAAAAAAATACAGCCTGACAAAAATATTATTGAATAACTTATGTTTAAATCAATTATTCAGTAATAACTTTCATAATGCAGATATCAATTAAAATGTGAATTTTGGTTTATTTAATTGATGCTGAAATAACGATGGATCAGTGCAGAAAATAGTTTTTTAAGAAAGTAGCTTTTTTTATTGTATTTGTATGGACATTATGTATTGTAATTTAATCCTACAAAGTGAAATTGATAAAGTGCGACAAAAGAAACACTTAAAAGTATGTTGTGGATCTTTTTTTACAAACAGACTGAGAAAAAAAACACTTAAATTACAACTTTTAGCAGAAGAATAATTGTACTCGCCATTAACACAATTGAACACCTGGCCATTTTTTGTTTCTGTAAATGATATTTTCATCACATAATCCCCCTCAGGCCCAGCAAATGGTTCCAAATGCAAAACTAGCTTACATCATTCGACTGGAAGCATTTAACACATCCAAACTGCCACTCAAAATGAGTAATGGATCTCATAGCCTTGTCCATTTAGCATACATACATGCCGAACCCAGAGACATGTCATACAAGTCAAAAGCCGGTTAATCAGAGCATTATGTGCACAAAGTGAATCATTTAGTATGTGCTTTTCTATACCAGTGGTCTCGGTGCAATAATGAATGTTTCATATTTAGGGATTTGAGTTACATCTAAACCAAAGTAGTAAAACGTGCATTAAGAATATGCCAAAAAAGGTGTTTAAATAGCACTGTGAATGGGTGAAGGCTGCGCCATCTGGTGGAGGATATAAGAAACAACATAAAAAAAGACCAAAAAGTATAACTTTAAATGATATATTGACGTTACACAAGATAAAATATAATTATATAACAATTACTGCACAAAGTTGTAGCATGATGTCCATAGAGAGCAAGACGGACTTGCAGGGCTGTTATCATCTGTTCTTCTCATTAGAAATTGGTCTGCTTGGTCTCCTTATTTGCCTCCAGATCAGCCGCTAGGTTTTCATAAAATTCATGCTTTTCTGCTGTTTCTTCTGTCTTACTTCTGCAAAGGGAGACACATATGAACTTAATGCTATTTGTTTAAAGCCTCACATTTCATTGAGAATAGACTTTACAAGGGGATGGTTCACCCAAAAATGAAAATTCTGTTTTACACCCTTCACTTGTTCAAAACCTATTTAAGTTTCTGTCTTCTGTTGAATGCAGAAGAAGATATGTTGAAAAAGGCTCGTAGCTGGCACCCATTAACTTCCACATAATTCCTTTATGTTGTCCCAACACAAATCGATTAAGTTAACTTAATTTTGTTACAATTTGTTTTACAAACTTAAGTGGATTGAACATGAAACAATTAAGTTAATTGTGTTTATTCAGCTCATTTTAAATAAGTAGTTTGAACAAGCAGCAAATCATTCATTTGAGTGTACAATAGAACTTGGGTGTCAAGAAAGATACTCGTTAATGTTTAAAACCACATGAGGAAAAATAAATGGGGGAAGTAATTTCCATTTTTGTTTGAATTATCCTTTTAATAATTAATAAATGTACTACCTATAACTGGATTTACTCTAACTGTAAATCATTTTAAGTTTTTGATAATATATGAATTAATCATGCACTCGTAGTTAAATGCATGCTTAAAGTAAAAGTTTGGCTATTTTAATATATTTAAAAATCTAATTTATTCTTGTCATTTAATTCCATTAATTGTCAGTAATAAATTTCATGTCACACGATCCTTTAGAAATCATTCTAATGTGATTTGCTGCTCATTTCTTATCATTATCAGAATTAAAACCATGTTTAAACATGATAATGCAGTGTGAATATCAATAATCGGTAACACTTTATTTTGATGGTCCATTTGAGTATTAGTAGACTGTCTGCATAATATCTGCTGATACTGCTCCTTCAACAGACATTTAACTGACTATAAGAAACTTTGCAAGTACATGTCAACTTACACTAACCCTAACCCCAACCTAACAGTCTACTTATAATCTGAGAATTAGTTACTTATGTTATGCAAGTTAAATTCAACAAATAGACAATCAAAATAAAGTGTGACCCAATAATCTTTTGATTAATAAATTAAATGAACACACTAAAGAACTCTTTTTAATTGAAATCTTAATGGACACATTTTTTTGTAAAATACTTTAGGCTAAACAGTGAAAAAAATATGTTTGCTGTTTGTTCAATTTACTTATTAAAAATGAGCTGAAACAACACAATTCTTAAGTTTTTTGGGGGGCAACTTAAAGTAATTGTTTTATGTTCATACCACTTAAATATGTAAAAACTAATAAGTTAACTTAATTCCTTTATGCTGTCCCATCACACATCGATTATGTGGAACCCAGCATTACTGTAAAACTGTATCGCTAATGTCTATATTGTGCAGTTTGAACATGATTAGTATTTCCTGATAATGGCTTTAGGTGTGTTTCTTGGCTGATCTCGTCTGGCCTTGACAGTATCTTCAAGTGTACAGTCATATAATGGCAGTAATCAGTTCAAAAACCATAAAATCGTCATTGCCATCATGTTGTTAAATTACTTATCAAATAATTAGGAACTGCCACAAATATTAACACCTTCTCGAACTACTAAAAATATGATTAAAGCATTTCCATTTAAATGAAACTGCAGCGACAATTATTATCAAACCAAAAATTCAGATATTATCTGTGTAGCTTTTAATGATGAATTCATGTACAGTAAATCATCCTTTTAAAAAGATTTCAGTTCAGTACTCACTTGTCTTTCTTGAAAAAGAGTCTTTGGATGATGAGGGCGACAAAGACAATAAAGAGAAACCCAACAACGGCTGCCAGTCCAATGAGCCACGGCTGTAATGTGACTTTTCCTGTGTCTGATGTTGCCCGTTGGCCACCTGAGTAACAGTTTAATGCATAAGGTTTTACTATAAAACTTAACACATATACAACTCAATATATATATATATATATATATA
>CAIGQZ010033059.1:17321343-17334329 GCA_903798205.1 Danio tinwini
ATATATATATATATATATATATAATCTTCTGTATGTATAAAAAGTCAAATGACCCAGATAGGAATGTTATATATGGCAATATATGCAAATCTCATGGCATACAAGTTCATGTTTGCACTTCACATATATAAAAATGTATGTCTTATATGAACATATCTGCATCACATATATTTCAAAATATTGCAAAAATATTTGAATTTACCCATTAGAATTACACATGTGTACATACAGTTGAAATCAGAATTATTAGCCCCCCTGAAGTATTAGCCGCCCTGTTTATTTTTTCCCCAGATTCTGTTTAATGAAGAGAAAAAAACACATTTCTAAACATAATAGTTTTAATAACTCATTTCTAATAACTAATTTATTTTATCTTTGCCATGATGACAGTAAATAATATTTGACTAGATATTTTTCAAAACACTTCCATACAGTTCAAAGTGACATATAAAGGCTTAACTAGGTTTATTAGGTTAACTAGGCAGGTTAGGGTAATTAGGCAAGTTATTTTATAATGATGGTTTGTTCTGTAGACTATTGAAAAAATATATAGCTTAAAGAGTCTAATAATTTTGACCTTAAAATGTTTTTTAAAATTAAAAACTGCTTTTACTCTAGCCGAAATAAAACAAATAAGACTTTCTCCAAAAGAAAAAATATTATCAAACATATTGTAAAAAATTTAAAATTAAAAAATTCTGACTTCAACTGTATATGTTCAAAAATATTACCTATAATTTAAAATCTAAAGGTATAGTTCACAAAAAAATGTAACATGTCATTTTATCACCCTTTACCTTTTCCAAACCTGTTTGAGTTTCTTTATTCTGTTGAACACAAAAAAAAGACTTCCATATATTCATTTTTCCTACTATGAATGTAATTTTTTACTGTTTTCTAGCTTGATTAAAAATATGACCTTTTCTGTTCAACAGAAAAATGTTTGTACCTTGTTGATTAAATAGTGAGTAAATGTTACATTTTTAGTGTGATCTGTCCCTTTAAGAAGTTAAAACTTTACTGAGCAAAATCACAAGAAACCGTAGTACACAGGGAAATGCTAAGTGCAAAAAGAAAGCAAAATGAACAAATTATTAAGAAATGTGTTTAAATGTACTCACCAGCTTGAGCGTGACAAACGCAAACAGAGAGTATTATGAAGGCAGCGATATTCTTAAGGTGAAACATGGTGAATTTACAGTGCAGTCACACTGCCGTCTTCCTCTGTCGTCTGTAAATATGTGAAGGTTTTATAGTGTCCAAAGTACAAAATCCAATAAAGAGAACACAGACCGCAGCATGTAACTCACAGAGTAATTGTGCATGATTATACTTAGATAATGATGTTACGTGCTGTAATGACAAAAAAGACTCTCCAGCAGAACAGAAGGGCATGCCAGTCTAAAGTGCTAAAAAAAACATTACTCTAAATGAAATAA
The DNA here is from genome assembly GCA_903798205.1 of Danio tinwini. Taxonomy (NCBI): domain Eukaryota; kingdom Metazoa; phylum Chordata; class Actinopteri; order Cypriniformes; family Danionidae; genus Danio; species Danio tinwini. Next base: position 17,322,783 of record CAIGQZ010033059.1, read on the forward strand.
TTGTTACTTTTAGTCTGGGTTTTTGTTTTAAACTGCTTATGTAAAGGTTTGACTTTTCTGGTGAAAACAGCAAAAAGATCAATGACTCATCCTGCACTAGGCAGATGAATGTTTTGTCCAATCAGATTGTCTCTACAATGATAAATCTTCACCCCCTGATATCACATCCTGCCGACTAGCAAATTGTCTTCAATTTGTCCTCAATTTTATATATCCCAACCTCATGTTTTAGTTGGAAATGTAGGACAAAATAAAAACATTGTTTATAAAAAAAAGTCATGAGAAGTGTTTTTTTAGAAGAAGAGAAAGAAAATCTCTTTGTTAATTATGAAAAGCTGTCACAATGAAAAACGAGACTTTCATGCTAGCTGTCGCTAACATCAATCTGGACGGAGGATGTAGCACAAGGCTGAAGTCTGTCTGAAATAACCCAGATGGCTGGCAAGTCTTCAGTGCCCTCCATGAGCTGTAGAATATCCTTGTCTGTGTCCATGTCCTCCAGCTCAGGCATCGCCTCTGGTGTCCAGTCTGCCCTGAACTTCTCTCGTCTTTCCCAGGGAAACTCCTGCTCCTCCACAGGCTGCTCTCCAAACAGGAAATCTACAATATTGAAAGAGCACTCGGTCAAATGTTGATTTAAATGAAGTTTTTTGGGGTTATTTATGGACTGCTGACAGTAATTTGTAACTCTGAACTACAAAATCTGTTGCACAGGTTTTTTTGGCAATAGCCAAAAACGTGTGTTGAAATGATGAATTTAATCTTTGATGCCAAAAATAGTTAAAACATTAGGTAAAGATCATGTTCCATAGGGATATTTTGTAAATTTCCTATACTACTGTAAATATATATGCTATAAATAAAAACTGTTTTGAAGTAAATTTGATATTTTTGGAGCTTTTGGTGTTGCTGCCTTTCATATATATTTGAGAACTTCTTGTTTGGTTGAACAGCCTGTTGAGATTGATGTGAATGCTTTTGTAAAATTATTTCTACTGTAAATATAAATATATTTTGCTGTTTTTATAGGTGGGAAGACATGCCTTATCTTGGTTTCTAGCTTTATATGAAACTAAGTGGGATTGGGTTGTTTTTAACTAGTGTTTAATTAGTGATTGACCTCTTGATTGTGGATTAAGAGGGTGGAGGGAGAAAATTGTTTTACACACTGAAGAAGGCATTGAGCCGAAATGTTTGTGCTTTGTATCTCAGAAGAATGTGAAATAAAGAAATATAAAATAACTATTTAACAAGTGCGGATCATGACCTTTTGAATTATACAGTAAATATATCAACTTTTGACTAGTGATATCGCTTTCTAAGAAATTTAAAGGGTATTTTTCTAAATATTGTAATTTTTTTTACAAGGTTTTTAGGTTACAGATTTTCAAATAATTGTATCTTAGCCAGATATTGTACTATTTATGTTTTATTTGTTCAGCTTTGAGTTGATTATATATATCACAAATAAAAAAAACTGACACTTATGGTTGGTTTTGTTGTCCAGGGTCAAATTTTTTTATATTATAATATAACTGAGGCTCATTGTAATATAACACGGTGGCTCAGTGGTTAGCACTGTTGCCTCACAGCAAGAAGGTCGCTGGTTTGAGTCCCGGTTGCACCAGTTGGCATTTCTGTGTGGAGTTTGCATGTTCTCCCCATGTTTGCGTGGGTTTTCTCTGGGTGCTCTGGTTTCCCCCCACAATTTAAAGATATGCGCTGTAAGTTAATTGGATGAACTAAAATTGGCTGTAGTGTATGAGTGTGAATGTGAGTGTGTATGTGTGTTTCCCAGTGTTTGGTTGCAGCTGGAAGAGCATCTGCTGTGTAAAACATATGCTGGATAAGTTGGCAGTTCATTCGGCTGTGGCGAACCTTGATAAATACTGGACTAAGCTAGAGGGAAAAAAATGAATAAATATAACTGAGGAGAATAATGACACCTTACTGTACCCAAGCAGAAGCTACTCCCATCATTTATGAGTAATATAAGATCTAACATAAACAGCACAACACATTAAACGTTCTACCAATTTATTAGAAACATTAATAAAGATATACATTATGTGCTGTAATGGTGTAAAGACAAAAGATTGACTCTCCTGTACTGTAAACATGACAAAATTTTATAACAGCAATTTTGTTTTGTAGTTTTACAAAATTTGATATATATTATTTCTAATTTAATAACTTAGCTATTAGTCTGCTGTGGTCTTACATACTGTAGGACATGCAAAGATACTTGGAAATCTGGAAATCAATGTTTTGACTAGAAGTGCTGTAGTGCAGTTTGGGCTTCATGGGATGATCTCAAGCTGTTGCTCAGCTGGTCTGGAAAATCAGCCAAAAGCTTGGAGAACTACTTTGACCAGCAAATCATCTTAGACTGCTTTATGTTTTTGGCAAAGAAGTCAAGTGTTCTCTAGTAAAAACTGGATTTTATTTGAACACCATTTATAGAAAATAAGCCAGCAAATGTGCAAAGAGGATTTGCAGCTCTTTAAGTTGAAAGAGACAAAGTCCTGTACCTGCCAGATCATGGATGAGGTCTATGATGAGGTGTCTGATCATGGCGAACAGGGTGACGATGGTCACACTCACAGCCAGCAGCAGATATATCACATGCTTGGGTGGAAGAAATGGATCATTTTCTTTGGGTTTGTAGTCCTGGAAAAAGTCCTCATCCAGATTATTGCTGTTTTCATCTAAATCCATAAATAGCGTCGTTTAGTCCTCTGTGTCATAAGGGTTAACACCTGATAGACCGCTTGTTAGTCTTCTTTTATTTCCTGTCGATCTGTGTGAAAATAATTAGCAATCATCATTTATTATTTATTGACTTTAAGCATCATTGTAGGTTCAGTACAGTTGTCATTAAATAGTACTGTTACAAAACAATGTCAATAACCTTTAAATAGAAGGTTAACCCGAAAATGAAAATGACCTTATTATTTACTCGACCTCATGTGGTTTTAAACCTTTATGAGTTTCTTTTTGTTGAACAAAAAAAGAAGATATTTTAAGGAATGCTGTTTGCTGGAACCCATTCTTCAAACTATCTTCTTTTGTACAGTTTGAAAGTGAAGTAAGTTGCTTTGGATTTGTGGATGTATGTGAGACCACAGCAAAGTAATAGCTAAGTAATTGAATAAAGAGAAACATGAAATTGTAAGTAAAAAAAATGGAAATAGTACAGAATATACTTATAAAAGATGCTCTATTTTTCTGTTTAATTATGATTTATTTAGAAAAAATAAATAAAGGTTCGAGCCTTGACTGTGTCAGTTGGCGTTTCTGTGTGGAATTTGCATGTTCTCCGTGCGTTCGCGTGGGTTTCCTCCGGGTGCTCCGGTTTCCCCCACAATCCAAAGACATGTGGTACAGGTGAATTGGGTAGGCTAAATTGTCCATAGTGTGAGTGTGAATGAGTGTGTGTGGATGTTTCCCAGCGATGGGTTGCGGCTGGAAGGGCATCCACTGCGTAAAATCATGCTGGATAAGTTGCCGGTTCATGCCACTTTGGCGACCCCAGATTAATAAAGGTACTAAGCCGAAAAGAAAATGAATGAATGAATGAATATATATAGATATACAGTTGAAGTCAGAATTATTAGCCCCTCTTTGAATTTTTTTTCTTTTTTAAATATTTCCCAAATGATGTTTAACAAAGCAAGGAAATTTTCACAGTATGTCTGATACTATTTTTTCTTATGGAGAAAGTCTTATTTGAATTGTCAAAATTATTAGCCCCTTTAAGCTATAGTTGATTTATATTTGATAGTCTACAGAACAAACCCTCATTATACAATGACTTGCCTAATTACCCTAACTTGCCTAGTTAACCTAATTAACCTAGTTAAGCCTTTAAATGTCACTTTAAGCTGTATAGAGGTGTTTTGAAAAATATCTAGTAAAATATTATTTGCTGAAATCATGGCAAAGATAAAATAAATCAATTATTAGAAATAAATTATTAACACTATTATGTTTAAAAATGTGTTGAAAAAAATCTCTCCATTGAGGAAAAATAAATAAATAAATAAACGGGTGCGCTAATAATTCAGGGGGGCTAATAATTCTGACCTCAACTGTGTGTATATAAATAAATAAATAAATAAATAAAAAAATTATATATATATATATATATATATATATATATATATATATATATATATATTATATATATATATGTACACACACATTAAGGTTAGTGTTATGCTGATGTTAGCAATTTCTTAAATGTAAACAAAAAATGATAGCAGAATTTTTATTTTGAGGTGACAGATCCCCTTAACAGGAATTTAAAATACAAGAATGTAATTCAAATATTTAAAGGACAAATTGCATGATTCCATAATGATAATTTCTGTAATATATTAATGTTTTTAAGAGTTATGCTCCGCAAGGCTGCATGTAATTTGATAATATATTGCTGTGAAAACAGTAATATTGGAAAATATCATAATTGAAGTTAACTCTTTTGTATTTTAATATGTGTTTTATTTTTGAGATGAAAAAATCTTCAGTGTCACATGATTCTGCAGAAATCAGTTTTAACCATTTGAAAGTGTTTACTGACACCTTACTGACACCAAATTAATGGATTTTTGAAAAAAAATTATAATATAATTAATATAATAAATATTGTACTTATTAATATTATTTTAATTAATAAATTATTAAATTAATAATAATGCAAAAACTACCTTTCATTATCTGAACAAAAGATTCAAAACTTTAGCAAAAGTTGAAGTTAATCCAATGTTAAAAATTTTCAACACACTTAAAAAAGTAGTGTGTTTAAAAAGAATAACATTGCATTAACTTAAGTCTGTTTAAAGATTATAACTTCAACTATGGCTTAAGTTTTGAATCTGTTGTTCAGAAAACGAGAGGTAGGTGGAATTTTGGGAATTATGAATTAAAATAATAATAGTAAGTGAAAATCAAATGTCCAAGTAGACACTGTACATCAAGAATGTTTATTGTTTTTTCTGTAATGGAAGCTTCACAATAAAGTATGGAATTGTAAGGAAAAAGATTTCATATTGTTAAAATGTTGAAAAAAAGTAATAAGAAATGTATTAGGGTAAATTAAATAGGCGAAATTTAATATTCTTATACTTTTAATATATATTTATATATTTAATATATTTATACTTAAAAATTTTACAATAAAAATGTTCAAAATGTAAACATCCTAACCCAAGCTCATTGTGTTAAAGCACACTTATCTTCTCTTAGTTAAGGTCCGGTTTGGACTAATGATTTGAGGCAGGGTTAGATACTGTATATCTGAGTATCAGTAGCCGTGTTTATGGTCAGATAGTAAGTTGTGTACATACCTGCGAAACCATTTTCCTCATTTTCTTGCTTTCAGTTTTGCTCCCTTTCTGATGCAGAAATGTTTCTAGTGGTCCTCTTCCTTGTTGCATATCCACAAAATCACATTAAAGGATGTCAGAGAGTGATAGTTTCTCTGAATGATGGTTTTTCTTTAGTAACAGTGTCAGGAATTCCCTCTGACCTCAAGAACTTTAACAGCATACGACAACCCAGCTAATATGCTTAGTGTCGTAAGGAGAAGCTTTGAGCCTGGATTTAGACTTTTTTTTCAATACAACACCTGTTGATATATTTAACATACTGTACAGTTGAACGAATGACGTCAATGAAAACACAGTCTGGTACAGAAAATGATCTCCATTGTCAGGTGAAAAAGAATCTAGACCATTTTTACTTCTGAAGTTAAAACATTGCGTTGTCTAAACAATAAATGTAATATGGCAATACAGTTATATTGTTAAAAATATACACATTTTGTCTGTAAACTATTCTACCAAATTTAAAATAAAAAAATTCTCTGGTTTAAAAATAAAATAAAAAATTCTCTGGTTTCCCCCACAGTCCAAACACATGCGCTATAGGTGAATTGAATAAGCTAAATTGGCCGTAGTGTATGTGTGTGAATGAGTGTTTTCCAGTGGATGTTTTCCAGTACTGGGTTGAGGCTGGAAGGGCATTCACTGTGTAAAACAAATGCTGGATAAGTTAGTGGTTCATTCTGCTGTGTTGACCCCTAATGAATAAAGGGACTAAGCTGAAGGAAAATGAATGAATGTTGCATTTAAAGCTTTTTTTCATAAAATGACACAAGTTTATGAATTTTTTCAGATTTTTATGATTTTCGGATGTTATATGCACTTTTTGACCACAAAATACCACTGTTTTCCCTTTAAAAATTCTTTGTAGACTAATCTTTATTTTCAATTTAACTTAAAAGTCTTTTTTTTGTTAAGGCTGTATTTCTATCAATATTACTTCAGTTTTTAGTTTTCCATCCTTCAGAAATCATTTGAATATATAATAATCAGGTTATTAATATTATTAGAAATGTTAAAAGCAATGTTTTTTTGTGGAAACTTTTTTTAGATCTTTAATAAATAGAGTTCATATTTGAAAGACACATTTTTAACATAACAAATATCTTAATTCATGCTGGTTAACATTAGTAAATGCACCATGAGCTAACAATGAATGACTGTATTTTCATTAACTAACGGAAACTACCATGAACAAATACTGTAATTAATGTATTGTTCATTGTTTGTTTGTGTTAATAAATGCATTAATTAACTAACAAGCTTATTGTGAAGTGTTACCCCTTTAAAATAATATTTTAAGTAATGATATAAGTAGGTACTGTCGGTGTAACTAATAAAATGAATGATGCAAACTTTGTCATAAAAATAAAAATTACATTTGTATACCTTGTAAACATATTTAAATTACAGTCCAGAAATAAACAGGACACAACATAGTGCTGCAGGGCAACTGATAATTAAGGGATGAATAAAGGGATTAAAGCCGAAGAAAAATGAATGAATGAATGTTGCATTTAAAGCATTTTTTTCATAAAATACACAATTTTATGACATTTTTCAGAATTTCTGATATTTTCCAACATGTTTATATGCACTTTTTGACTACAAAATGCCGATGTTTTCCCTTAGAAAATCTTGTTGTTTTTTTTTTTGTAGAATAATCTTTATCTTCAATCACCACAAATGTTCTGATCAATTGGAGTCAAATTTTGTAGGAAATGTTATTGGACTTACAAAATAAGTAAATAATAAAATAAATATCAACATTTTATTTAATCCCATACCTAATAAACCCAGAGCAATATTTTAAAAAAAGCCTAAAACTGTTTTTTTTTTTTTTTTTTTTTTTAAGAATTCTGAAATTGAATATTATTTAAAACTTTAGTCAGTCAGCTTGACTTTATTACATTACACCAGCCAAAGTGTTTGCGTGTTAGCTCAGGTAGCAGCATCTTCTTAATGTAACAACTGGATGAAACCGTAATCCCACACAAACAGTGTGTCAAATAAGGTCGGCGCATTCACTGGAGAACAGAAAGTACATCCTCAGTGGTGAACAAACAGCTACAGCTCCCTCTGTCTGCGCCGAACAACCTGCCTGAACTAGCGCACGCTAATCATGCTTATCCGGATCAGAGAGTAGGTTACAGGGGGACAAATGCTATGTAAACTGTACCAATACTCTCTATATTATATTCATTTATTATTGTTGAGGGAATGAGGCATGTGTAAGAAAGCAAAACAGATATATATTCACAAAACTTGGGCAGCTACTTTGCTAAATATAGTTAGAAAACATACAAAATCACAAACACATTTTACTAGATTTACAACACATTATAAGCTTGGTGCTTTCGTTGCTCCTCGTTTTGGTGGAAATGAGCAGCCATGATTGATTTTTAAGACTGAAATAAAGAGTTAGAGATTGACTAATGGATGAAAGATGAGGGATTGTATAATTCAGTGACATCATGTTTATGCAGTAGATATAAATGGCAGATATTCTTCAGTCAAATATCAGTCTGTTCCTTTTTTTGTTACATTTTCTGCCCTTCATCTTGCTTTCAAAGAGTAGTTTTCCTCTTCTTCATCATCTTCTTCTTCTTCATGGTCAAGGTCTCAGTCTGTGTGGAAAAGCAAACGTATGTCCTGAAATGTAGATATTGATTTGATAAGAGCAGAGTTCATTATAGTGTGCTAAAGGCCTGTGAAGTAGCCTGATATGATTGTGTTAATCCCACTCTTAATCCTTTGGCTGACATCGCGCTGACTCTGATATTCCACAGCAGCTGTCTTTCATGAAGGTGAAAGCTGTAATCAAGGGTTAGCTATACTGTAATCCAGCTAATCCTGTCTGAGATGTGCTCTCAGGAGGCACTCTGGGCCCTTTAGAAATACCTTTTCATAGATGTTATAATTTACATTAAAACAAAAATAAAGGCTCTTTGTTGGTACCATAAAGAACTTTTATCATCCATAGAGGCTTTGCCTTATACAAATAGTTAAAGTGGAGAAATATGTGGTTCTCCTAGGAACGGTATTTTGGGAACCAAAAGGGTTCTTATGTGGCATCACTGCACTCTTTTGGAAATCTATTGTGAAGAGATCACTGTGCCTTAATTATTCCAAGTAATTAACAATTCCAAGTATAGTTACGTTTTCTGTGAACACTGAAAAATACACATTTCAAAAGGAGGATTTTGAAGTCCTGCTATTGAAGAAACATTTTTTTAGGATTTTAAAGGTTCTTTGTGAAATTATTGATCCCTTTCTTTTTAATAAAAAATTTAAACATTTATTTTTAATTGTGTGGTAGAATAGATGGATAAAACAACATAACAAAACTCATATTTTGTTTAATAATTTGCAACTTTCACTAACAAAAGTTATTAAATAAATATTGAATATAACAATCAATACATTTTAAAATTCATTCTTTTAATTTTTTATGTTATTTATTTATTATTTTTAATTTAAAATTCAGAATTTTTATCAATATTACTCCAGTTTTTAGTTTCCCATCCTTCAGAAATCATTCAAATATTTAGTAATCAGGTGACATTTCATATTATTAGCAATGTTAAAAGCAATAGATACATTTTTAACATAACAAATATCTTAACTGTAACCTTTGATCATTTTAATGCGGTCTCGCTAAACACCTTTAATGGTCACACTTTACAATAAGGTTTCATTAGTTAATCTTGAGTAATGCATTTACTAGCATGAACTAATTATGAACATAACTTGTACAGCATTTATAATCATAGTTCAACATTTACTAATGCATTATTAACATCTAAATTTGTGCTGAATAACATTAGTTAATGCACCATGAGTTAACATCAACTAACAATGAACAACTGTATTTTCTTTAACTAACATGAACAAATACTTTAATAAATTGTTTGTAAATTGCTGTAGTTAATTGTTTGTTGTTGATTAAATTAATACATTAATCAACATTAACCAATACAATCTTATTGTGAAGTGTTACCCCTTTAATATAATCTTTAAAGTAATGATATAAGTCCTTACTGTCGGTGTAACTAATAAAATGAATGATGCAAACTTCATCATAATAATAAAAATTAGGTTTGTGTACCTTGTGGACAGTCCAGAAATAAACAGGACACGACATGATGCTGCAGGGCAACTGATAATTGTGCTCAACTCTACTCACTCAGACTGGGATTTCCTCAGGTTCAGGCACGTCCTTGAGCTTCTTGCAGAAAACCTGAGACAGAAGAAAGTTCCAGTAGATGATAGTTAAACTGGTGTTGGCAGTCACGATGCCTATCAGTATAGGATGCATGTTTAGTTTTAGTGGCAGTTCTGTTCTGTTCTTCCCGAGGCTGAAGCTGAACAAACCCTCTCTTGAGTTTCTGAATGACTGACCGACTGACTGGACTGACGTGTTTGTTTGAGCCTGTGATCCAGACAGACCTGATCCTCTATGAGTCATATCTGATCTGATATTATTCCTCTCCCTGTCACCTCTAACCGTCCTTCCGCATGTCTGCTGATTTATGGATTCAGAAAAGCTGGATGTTTTATATCAGGGGGTCAGGATAGGTTTATTCATTAAAATAATGTTTGTATAGGCTTTAAAGTTCTGATTATTGAAGGGCTTTTCGACATGTTTTTGAAATATTTATTTTAATTAAATCAACACACGTTGACCTTTGTGATAGCAAGCCACACAGCAGCCACAATAGATTGATTTATAATGAAAATACTCAAATTAACTAAAAGATACATTAGTATTATCACATTGGCTATTGTTAAAGGGTTTTGGGTCAGAAAAGATTGTGCTCTCACTTTGTATTAATTGGCTTTAGATACTTGGAAAAAAGTAGACTGTACTTATTTTGTTCATGTTGTATTGCACAACACTTAAAGTGCTACTGAGGTGGGATACAGGTAATGTTAGAGACCTGTTTGGTGGTACGGGTAGTTTTTATGGTGGAATAGGTTTAATGGATTGGTCAACAGTGTAATTATAAATGTAAATACATAAAATAATTACAACTGTAATTACATGCTGATCATTTTTTAAATATAAATGTAAAAAAATGTATGTACATAAGTGCGTTGTACCAAATGATTAATTTAAATGTAAGTACACAGAACTTAAGGATGTTAAATAAAAAGTGGAGCAAAGATTTTGGCATAAATTTGTTAAACTGATGGATTCTAAACTGTTCAACGTTGGTAGCAAATGTAACAAATTGTAACGTGACCCCAAATCAAATTACATTGATTTGTGCACTGTAAAAATTATATGATCAATTAGTCATGACCGCATAGTTTTAGGCCATTGTAACTTGTTAAACTGATAATCAAGTTCTAACTTAATGTGTATAAGTTATGCAAGCTGTTTTAAGTCAGTTTAACATAATATAATTTCAATGGACTTATAAGGTTAGTTTGATTCAGGTTAAAGATTTAAGGCAAGCAGGATTTTTTTACAGTGTGAATATTGCAATATAGAATTTAAATTGGTTTTCTTTCTTAAAAGCTGTGCACAGCAAAAAAAAATCAGCGTACATTTAACTCAATTTGAGTTTAACCTAACACTCCCTGGGTGTACATATGACTCCCTCCGTTTTGGAGTTAAAATAACACTTTCTAAAGTGTGAAATTTGTACATTACTCTGAGTTCATTTTAACACAGTAAGAGTTTATTCTTACATCGAACTGGAGTGTGTTATCCTTCAAAGTGTTAATATATTAACAGTTAAGACATGTTTCAAGTTTAAGTAAAACATACTGGTTCGATCACTGTTTGTCCGGAAAAAAACAAACGGTTGGAGTAAAAAAAAAAAACCTAGACTTCCCATCACTAGTGGGAAATACACTGCATATTGGGTTAAAAGTTTAACACTGAAAACAAAAACCTCTTAAATATACGCTCTATCACACTTGTGGATTAAAATGTACTCCGGTTTTAACACTGAACAACACCAAAGAATATCACACTATATATTTAACACTGGAATTTTTGCGGTGTGAAATTGCAATTATTACATATCAAACAATCAGACAACAGCAGCAGAATTGGAAACATACAAATAATATATATATTTTAATTTTATTCATATCAGTATCCTTCTTTTGTGCAAAAACAATATATATATATATATATATATATATATAT
>CAIGQZ010033059.1:17334729-17379046 GCA_903798205.1 Danio tinwini
ATATATATATATATATATATATATATATATATATATAATAATGAAAAACTTAATACTTTACCTGAAAGTAAGTCAGTGCCTTCTCCAGTCAGATTTACAAGGCAAGATTTATTTAATTTTTCTTTATTAAATATTTTATTTATTATAAATATTAATTCAAAAGAAACTGTAACCTGCTGGCTAAGCAAGGCTGTCTTTTTTGTCTTCATCCTCAGTCTTCTTATAAAAGGCTTCTGTCAGAATGAAAATCCAGTATGCGATGGTGATGGATGTGTTAATTGTGACGATACCAATCATAAAAGGATGAAGCATGTTTGCAAGCGTTGCGCCGTCTTCAATGTTTGTCTGCTTTGTACCACTTTTTAAGTCTTTTTCTGTAGTTTTGTCCTGCCTTTTCTTGAGGATGTGGCCTGCACTCCTCCCACCAAGCTTAATATTAGCATAAAAATCCTTTGCTGAACAAGTGTTTGGTCTCCCTCCCTCCACCAACATCAGTAGGTTTGGAGAGCACATGTACCGTCATCTTCTTAAAGGGACAGTTCCCCCAATAATGAACATTTCATCATTTACTCACACCCAAATGATCTTTAGTTGAACACATATCAAGATATTTTGAAGAATGTTGTGAAAAAGCAGACATTAACATCTATAGTAGGATCAAAACATACATCAGCTGTTTTGTTTTGATGTTTTTTTTCTCCATGTGAAATAACCGTTTGTGTCCACAGAAAAAAACAAACAGGATTGGAACAAATGGAGGATGAGTAAATGATCAGATTTATTTTCTGTGAACTACACTTTTAAATGAAAATGTGCAATTACTTTTTTCTTATTTAGAATTATTTTTTATTATAATGTGTAGCTACAAAAGCGGTCAGGGTGATGATGCTTTCACCAATGTGTTTGTTTACACTGATTGTTATGCTAAATAGCAATAATCTCTTACGGATTAGAGAATTTGGATTTCAATTAGCTGTGTGCCTCTTTAAGCTGGACTCTTATTGAATGAGATAGACCGCTGTGTGGATTAAGTTGGTCAGAATGTAGTTAAAATGTGACACCAGCACTAGTACTCTTAGCTGTGCTAATCACCTCTGCTCATGGGTGGAGGATTTACCTTTACTGAAGATAAGAGACTTAATTAGTGATATCACAAGATTTTATGATGCGTTAAGCCCAAAGTATAAAAGTGTCCATTTGATAGCGGACATGAACACACGTGCTCAGAATGACAGATTCAAACTTGTTCAGTGTCTGTGACTTTTCTCTTCAAAAGTAATTGGAGTGATAGTCCCCTCACACATATACGTGTGAACACAGGCGTCGGTTGATGTAGGCTCTCTTTGGTAGTTTGTTTTTGGTTCTATTCCTCTTCTGACTGAAACAACCCCCAGTTAAGTGTTGACACCCTGTGGGCAAACTAAGTATTACAAAAACAATTCATAATTTACTAAGTGAAGTTTATTTATAAACTAATTTCAAAAGGAACACGTGATTATGCTTGAACACGGCTGGTCATGCATTAACCATGTATGACCAACCAATCAGACGATTTCTAACCCACTATAAAGAGCCAGGGTTTCTTACTACAGTCATCTTCGTTTGAAGAATCCCCCCTTCCACCCCTACTCCTCCTCTTTTCCTTTCATTGGGCGGCATGGTGGCCCAGTGACTAGCACTGCGGCCTCACAGCAAGAACGTCACCGGTTCAAGTCCTTTAACAGACTGGCTGTTGTTTCTGTGTGAAGTTAGCATGTTCTTCCCGTGCTTGCGTGGGTTTCCCCCGGGTTCTCCGGTTTCCTTCCACGTTCCAAAAACATGCACTACAAGTTAATTGAACAATCTAAATTTAGCACTAGTCAAACCTTTATCCATCAGCATATCTCTCTGTAGCAATTATTTTCTGTCACAAACTCTTACAAAAGGGGGGAGTTCTCGAGATCTACCTGAGCTCAAAGCTCCCCTCTTGCCCTGCAAACGGGAGAGAGCCCAGGGCTCAAGGACCTTTTGAGCTCAGGGCTCTCTCCCGGGACAGCATGCCAAACTTGCTTATAATCAATCATCAGCTAAGTGTGAATTCTTGAATGCCTCTTTTTTTGCCTCAAATTAAAACTTTTTACAATACATGCATTTTTTTTTATTAGTTGTCGGTTATTTTGAACATCAGCACATACAGATACAGTCTCGGTCATACAGTGGGGAAGAAAAAAAGAAGAAGAAAAAAAGAGGGAGATATACAAACAAGTAAACAGGATAATACAGTCAAGCAAGGAGCAAAAAACATATACCATAAAATAGAAAATCAGGAGAAAGTATTGATGCAATGCCAAAAAGGTGTCTATAGCTACCAGAAGTCATCTGACTTTTGATGTATATCAGGGGTCACCAATCTCGGTCCTGGAGAGTCAGTGTCCCTGAAGGGTTTAGCTCCAATTTGCCTCAATACACCTGCCTGGATGTTTCAAGTATACCTAGTAAGACCTTGATTAGCTTGTTCAGGTGTGTTTGATTAGGGTTGGAGCTAAAATCTGGAGGACACCGGCCCTCCAGGAACAAGTTTGGTGACCCCTGATGTATATCATAGGTGAGTTTCTCAAGTGGAAATAACGCACATACTACCTGAGGAGTTGACTACAATAAAAGTATACATTTCTTTGCCAGATAGACCAAAACTAAAAACAAACGTTTGGTGTGGGAGTCCAACACATTCTCTACTCCACCATATAACAAATAACTACAAGCATTTTAAGTGAAAAGTATCTTTTGTTTATAATTTATTTGGGATAAATTACTTGGATTCGACAATAATTTTGAATTGTCAGATTAACATAGTATTATATTTAAATGAAAATTTACATTTTAAATATTTACATATAAATTTACTTTATATAAAGCTTTTGTGTTCAATATTTTTATTATTAGAAATTTTTGCAGACATTCACTTGAAAATACACTTTTTTACATAAACATAAAACTTGAATTCTAACAATTAGACATTTGAAAATTTCAATAAAAATAATAATTTAACAAATAATAATAATGATAAAATACAAAAATAAACTTGCATTCCCCCAATCAACCACCCACCAGTGCTATCCAACAATAAATGTAGGTACTAAAGGCATAGTAAATATATTAATCACAAGTTTGTAAAAAGGAAATAATAGGGGACCAAATTTTTTCAAATAACAAAACCTTGTCTATTAGGATATATCAGATTTTAACTCTGTCAGCCATAATTTAAGAGTTGAAACTTCTATTTTCTTCCAAAACAAAAGGATAAGTTTTTTGGCTGAGATCAACCAATATGAAACACACTGTTGTTGTACTCGTGTACGTCCTAAAAACTCTTCGGAAACTCCAAATATAATTAATATAGGATCTGGTTCAATCGAAATGTCTAATGTAACTGAAAAAACTTGAAATATTTTTTTCCAGAAACTCTGTAATTTGGGACATAATTTAGGAATGAGACAGGTTGGAATCCAAAAACTGACATTTGTCACACACTGGGGACACTTCTGGAAATATTTTATTAAATTTACACTTGGAATAATGTTATATAAAGCTTTTGAGCTGCTTGTTATTAAATTCATCATTATTAAATCGGTTGACTGATTTGCATTGATATATTTTCTTTTAGTGGTCTTTTTAAACTTTTGCTGCTGTTTATTTCTGCCTTGTAACTACATTTAAATTTCTGAAAATTACCTCTGTCAATCTTCAACAGAGAAGTGAATTGTGTCAACTCTTGCGAATCAAAACTGTCTGCAGGTTTAACTCCAAGTTAACAGAAAAATTGTATATCAAACATAGTGAAACCACTTATCCTAATCTTAACCAGGTTGGATTTGCTTGGTTTTTGTCAACTCTAAACTTACTCAACCCAGAGTTTGCACTTGTTTTGAGCAACAGGCCTGTGAAATTTGCATAATATGCACTTGTATGTATACAGCACATGTCTTAAAAATGAAGCCAAAACATTTAGTCTGCCCCTGGTGGCTGGCTGCATTATACATCAAAAATCCCTCCATCTCCATGTAAACAGAAGCGATGCGAGCTTGGTTGAATTCTGCCTTTCATGTACTTTTTTTATAGTCTATGATAGGGCTGCACGATATTGGAAAAATCTATTGCAATGACGTTGCAATTGTTTTGTTTTTCTGAGGTATATATTGCGATAATTTTACCAGATGACTTAAATAGCCAAAAATTCAAATCTTGAATTTAGTTTGAATTGATTTTGTAAGGATGTGAATCATGTATAATAAACAAAATACTAACAAGAATAATTACAACAGAGCAAAGAAAGAAGTCAAAAACAGTTTTATAGTTTTCCAGAGTCAAACAGGATTCAGGTACAGGAATTGAATAATTAAGTGTAAAATAACACTTTATATTCTTAATTTTATTAATAACTCATTAAATTCTTTCCTCATTAAAGTTACAAATGTTGTACTTTTTTGTGCCTGAATGCTTTAAACTCCCTTAAAATGCCTTTAAAGCACATGCAAATAAAAGTTTCACTCTGCTATGGTTATACGTTGCAATAACTCCACAAATCTCATGTATTCTTAATTGTTGTGCTGATCAACTTTAATCCCTCGACATTGCATATCATGTGATGTGATTATTGCGAACACACACATTGCCATATCAATGCTGAAACAATATATTGTGCAGCCTTAGTCTATGATGAAAATTTAAATATACTTTAATAGAATAAGACAGGTAAATATGTGGTTAAATAAATGATTTTATTTTGTATTTCAAATTAATTAAATATTCAAACTGTTTTAACTTGCATTTGAAATATGGATAGTGTGTGTGTTTTGGGAAATGTGTGTAAAAGTTTTCAGTGAGCGCTCTGCAGTCTGAGCAGTCCATCTGCGTACTGGAACTGTGAGCTGTTCTCATACTCCAGCATGTCTAGCGCAACCTCACAGCTCTCCTTCACCACTCGCTCCTGGTCTTTCCTGTAGCGCTCCAGGATTTGCACACATGGCTCCTTCCCGATGGAGCCCAGCGCCTCCGCACACTCATGTCGGACCATGGCATTCTCATCCATCTTCTCCAAAGCTGCCTGCAGCTGAGGGATGCTGGCCTCATGCTGGATCTGACCCAACACATAGCCAATCTCATGGCGGAACAAGGCACTGCTGCACTGAAGACCTGATAATAAACATATAATCAAATAAACATATTAGAGATTTCTTAAAGTCAGAGTGAACAAGAAGTTCCTGAGACTTTTGCTTTTCAGTATGTTGATGTGCTTCCAGCTGAAACTGAATATTGAGTAGAGGGCGGAGCTTTTTGTCTATCATTCCTTTGTAGCTGTTATGATCACCAGTGATCTAGCGGCTGCACATCGCTGGAGAACTACACACACCACACACTAACGAACTGCAACTCCCTTCATACACCTTGCACACACCGGTTCCTGTTTTCCACTGATTACATACACATAGCCGGAATATCGTTATAGACTGATTACAAGGACTATTTACACAGCACACACATGCACACATGTCTTTATCTGTATTGTGAGCATTACGACGTGTTTTCCCTTGCTGTGTTCGACCCTTGCTTTGTTTCTTTGTTTTTGTTGTTTGCTGCCTGAACTGACCATTCGCCTGTTTATGACCACGCTCTGGATTTCTCTGCATGTACCTGTTTGTTCCCATTCCAACCATTGACTATAAGATGATTCTCTTTAATAAACCAGCATTTGGATCCTCAATTCCCTTGTCCAGCATCCTCACATGACAGTAGCAAACTAACTGAAAGAGGGCGAGGTAAAGAATGTTGTATACGTCAAACTGACATCAATAGAGAAGGAACAAAACTCCAAAGAGTGAAGTAATTGGTCAGACTTTGAAGATTGCCTAAACTAACTTTTTTGTGGTTTAACACCTTTACACTGGCATCAGTCAGTCATCACTCTCATGCTTACAGAAATGCAACAGCCCTTTTTTTGACATAAAAATATTTCTCCCATCCAGGCCTCTCTTCACTGGCTCCTGGCCTATATATCTGAACTTTTAAGTTCGTATTCTCCCCAAAGATCTCTCAGGTCCTCTGCTCAACTCCTGCTAATTGTTCCTAAATCCTGCTTGAAAACAAAAGGAGACATAGCTTTTTCAGTCTATGCTCCACATTTTTGGAACACATTACCTCTAGAAATCAGAGCTTCATCTACATTAAGTGTTTTTAAAAAAAATCTGTCAAAACCTACCTCTTCTCTGGCCTATTAAAACAAATGAGTTTTTTCTTATTTTTAGGACTCATTTATTATACAGATTATTTACATTTATTTTTGTTCTTAAATTTTATTGTAGATTTTGTCCTGTCTCTCAAATTGTTTATTATTGTTGCCATGTTTGTGAAGCACTTTGGTCAATATTCATGTTGTTTTTAAAGTGCTATATAAATAAAGTTGACCTTGACCTTTAGTATAAGCAAACAAAATAAACACTGTAAATTTTGATTTCACACAGTCTTTAAGGATCATGTGATGCTGAAGACTGGAGTACTGATTCTGAAAATGCAGCTTTGTAATACCAAAAAAATCATTTTTGAGAATTTTTAACCTAAATATGGAAAATTGATATTTAAAATTGTAATATTAGTTCACCAATTAACTTTATTTATAAGAATCTCACAAATCTTTTCTCACCGTCTCCAAGAGCCAGAACAGCCTCTTCAGTTCCAAGATTCCTCAGAGCAAACATAGCTCTATAGCGGTCAAACAGCGGCAGGCTTTCATCTAAGAGCTGCACCCTCAGCTCCGGGACACTTTTTCTTTGGGCAGGGGGAGCGGGGTCCACAGAGCAGTAGGGGTTTTCATCTGTCCCATCTGTTGTCCGCTCCCCACCATTTATAAGCCATTCCAGCCTCTGGACCGCCAGCTGACAGGTTTCTGCCACCTTTACAAAAAGAGTTGTTATAAAACCTGTAATGTGTAGGATTTGCATATTAAGTATCTTTGCATGTACAACATTATTGTGATTTAGACACACTTAGGACAATACTCTTATTAGGAATCTACCATGTAAACAGATTTTTGATTACTCCTACTTTATATACTGCATTATTGAAATATGCTAAGACTTTTCACCACGTTGTGTGACAGGATTTCAACAGTTTGACAGCAAACAAAAGGCTTTGCTTTGAGCAAGAATTTGTAAATTCTAAAAAGCAACTCAAAAGTAAACATCTTATGGCCTGTTTTCACTGAGTGGTACAGTACACTATGCTTTTATGGCTGTTTCCACTGTCAAAAGGTATCAAACCGTACACTTTTTGGGTAACCATTTCGAAAGGGTACCTAGCACAACAAAAGGGAACCAAAAGGTGAAGCCAGACACACAGCTGAACACTATTGGTTTACAGAGATACGTCACTAGCTCATGGACAAGCCAGGAGAATAAAACAAATGAAGCGCCATTTTTAAATACACAGCCGAGACATTACACCATAACAATATATACATATAATAACGAGCCATGGTCGACCAAAGTAAACAAAACCTAAACCTTGTCGTCGTCTTGATGAACAGCCAAGAAGAAGAGCAGAATCTACCCTGTGCCCCGTAGTTGTTTACAAGGCCGTCTAAAGCGTGAGCGGTTTCACTTTCTCCAGAGAACTTACGTGTCTGTCTTTATTTGAAATGACAAACTTCATGATCTGCTAATAATAATGTGGGTGTGACTATTGAAGTGCTTCTGACATCCGATTCTTTCAAAAATGGACAAACATGACAGTGAAGAGTGAAAAAATTAAGGAGCAAATGATTATTTTAGCAACCTACAACATGAACTAACTGCCATGTTTAAGTATTATCATCACCTTTTGGACTATTATGAACTCGGAATGACGGAATTCCTTTTTTAACAAGAGGTTACATGTGCTGCTGAAGATTAAAGATACAGAGGAGAGGTTTACACTGACTGGGCTTGTGTGTTGTTTATGAAGCCAAATAAGCAGTAAATGTTTGCTGTGTGTAGTTTTTCTGTAATTGGTAACATATCGGAGACTGTAAGGGTCTGTATGTGTTCATATATGTTGCATTTATTTATTTATTATATATATATAATTGCAGACTTAACAGTAGGCTATTTTGTATCATTGATCTGCAGTTATAATCAAATCATGTTCATAGAAAGGTTAGTAATAAACATTTATACACAAGTATTTATGTGTAGAAAGCATCTGTTTTGAGAGAAGTGCTTCTCATATGATGAATGATGTCAACTGAAACTTTGTCGTACACCATGCCCACCAAAAGTGTACCATTGTTACCCTTTAGGGAGTAGAAATGCAAGCCTGATAAAGGTGACCCGTACTGACCTGTACCGTATCACTCAGTGGACAGTATATTAATATCATCTCATTTATAATAATTCGATTTCTGATGTCCATGTAAACATACACATTGACAGATGAACAGATTTTACTGTACCTCAATAACTGGATCTTCTGCATATTTCTTCAATAACTCTAAGACTTTGGGATTTCCAATGGCTCCCAAAGCTTCTCCTAGAATTTAAAACAATTAATAGGAGTTGGGGGGAAAAAATGCAATAAACAAGAAAATGTCTCTTTGTAATCTTTACCTGCTTCATGTCTGACCATTGGCTCTTGGTTCATGTCTTTCAGAACTGTCTCTAGGGTAGGAATGGCGCTCTCGTCTTGCATTTGGCCAAGGCAGTACGCCAGCTCATGCTTCAAAAGTGCAGATTCATCCACAAAAGCTTCACTGATCCACTTCACAGCCTCTGGTCCCCCAAGGTTGCGAAGAGTGAAAAGAGCTCTAAAGCGTGTTGTCAAGTCCTGCTTTGTGTTGACCAGGATGCTCCCCACCGCTGCTATATCCTTATCGTTCGCCATGAGGAAGGTTTGGTAAATGTCCTTATGTGCAGGTTAAACTGAGAGCAGCAGACATACGTGACCTGAATTTACAAGCAACAACTAAATCAACTTGGTGATAAATGAAAAGAGTTGATCATAGATGATTCAGAACCATGTGAGCTGACTAGCTAGACAGCATTTTGCAATAAATCTGCAATAATATGTGCTTGGTCAACAATTTATCTGAACAAGAAAAACAGTTACAGTGCTCAGCATAATTGAGTACACTCCATTTTGAAAATGAATATTTTTATAAATATCTCAGTAAATATAGGCAATGTATTTTGGTGCATTTAAACAAAACACATTTATTAAACCCGATATATATTTATTAAAATTATACTTTAGTCACCAAACATATATAGAAATTGAAAAATTAAATTTAAGCAAAATATTGCGAAAATAAATAATTACAACCTACAAAATTTCAACTAAATATTTCCATTTTTGCTTCTTTTGATTTCTCCTCTTTTTAAAATTTCATATTTTTCTATAACATATTAATTTGGGTGTACTAGTTTTTGGACCGTTTACCTAAGTTATTTTGTTAGATAAGCTCCAGATTTGGCTTCAGTACTGACTAATCTAATGTACATGCACAAATATAATATTGTAGAGCTTCCTATTAAAAATATGAATTTAAAAGAGAGATATGTGAGAGGTGTACTCCTACTGTATATGTTGAGCACTGTACTAGTTCACACTTTGTAGGCTTAGTTTGATAACAGAGCAATTGCACCAGAACTGTGTTTATCATTTGGATAGGTGTGAAAATGGTCATGCTTTGAAAGGTTTTTAGCAAAACTTGCTTATTTAGGTTCAGTCTAAAACTTATAGGCCCAGTTTCACAAACAGGGCTTAGATTAAGCCAGGACTAGGCCTTAGTTAAATTAGGATATTTAAGCCACATTTATAAAAATGGCCTTAAAAAATATATTACTGGTGTGCACCTGGAGAAAAAAATGACACTGATGTACTTTAAGACACCTCACTGCAAGTTATTTTGAGTTGAGACAGCTCAAACAAGCAATTTAATCTTGACTAGCCTCAAACCTTGTTTGTGAAACAGTGTGATAAATATTGCTAAACAACAAAAAAATCTAAACCTATATTCTTTTCTATATTATTTTCTTGTTCAATCCAAAAGAGAACTGAACTAGTGGGTAATGTCTTAAATTTTCTAATAAAATGCATAATTCTGTCTATTGACTCGGCTCAAATTCTTAAATTTAGAAAGTTGTTTGCATCTAAAATAAACAAATACAAAGTGAGAATTAAGGTAAAGTTGGTTTTATATTGGCACATTCGTTCAGTGACAACTTGTGACATGATACCCATATTGTTTACCATGGTACGTTGACTATTCGTTCTGAAATCGCATGCAAATATGACTTGAAAACAACATTAGCACACTATTTATTTGACTGTGAACAATGTTGTGGTGTTGTTGGATAGTCATTGGCTGCTAATATGATTTCACTGACTAGAATTTGCAAAGAATATTTTTGTAAAAATGTTTTATTAAGGGGAATGTGTAAATTTAAAACCAAATTCACCTCAATGAAACACTATTAGGCCAATGTGCGAAATCAGAGCTGGATTTGTATTAATTCATGCAAGCTTTATTCCAACTAAACATATCGCTCGCTCGTTCATTAAAGCCGTAAATTAGGCAAGTCAATAAACTACATTTTATTCTAGTCTCTATAATGCCTTGAGCATGGTCTTGACTCAGTAGAGAGTTCAGTATTGTTTTAAACGCAATTATAGTGTTACAATTTACAGGCCTGAGCACTGTACCAGCAGCACACGCGTCACTCGGTTTCACTGTCAGCTCATTTTAAACGCGTCAGGCAGCCGGAAGATGGACATTACAATGATGCTGGCTGAGTTCAAAATCTCACTCGTTACAGTCGCTGAACTGTACGTGTTATGAACTTACAAATTAGAGTTTTTTCAGTCATATGGCGCTCCCCGTCGTACAACTTCTCATGCTGTCCATTCAAGAAGAAATTACTTCACTCGTGTAATCCATAAGTGAGAATTTGTGATTCGCCACCTATTGGACTGGAGTGAAACAGCTCCGATCAATGAACCTCAACCTTTTTTTTCTCTACACAATAGTTTCATAATAAAACCAATAGTGACGAATAGTCAAAACAATATAATTTATTTCAATTTAAATTTGAAATGCTTTTAAATTTAGATATATCAAGAATGATGCAATTAAAGTTTTCCTGTATTGAGGCTGCCAAATGGATTCATGCTAAGTGAATTAAGACTCAGTACATGACGTTACATTTTACCTCTTCTGTTATTTAGAAAAAAGTTGCATGATTTTGAAATAATACATTAATAATTGAAAATTTCTAATCATTTTCAAATATGCATTGCATTTTTATTTCAAGAAAAAAAAAAGCAAGCACAAAGTTTAGGGTGTGTTCACGCTTGGATGTTTTGGTTTTATTAAAATATACTTTGAGATTGGTCTTAGTGCAGTTTATTTCTGTAAGTGTGCACCCAACAAGCAGACCAGAACCCTGAAGAGATGGCCCTCAGTCTGCTTATAAAACAAACTTACATTTCTTATATCATAGTCATGATGTTGCTCATTAGAGTTCAACATTGGCATCAAACTTGTTTTAGCAGATTTCCATCCTTTAGACATGTTATTATAATTCAAAAATAAGTTTGTCATAGGTATGTCATAAGCAGTGTAGCGGAAAGTTACTTATGAAATGCATGACAATATTGAGTTACTCCCTAAAAAACGTAACTAGTTGTGTTACTTAGTTACTTTTTATGGTAAGTAATGTGTTGAGACACTTGAATTTTTCACTTTTTTGACCCGGCTAAGGCTTGATCCCTTTCAGAACTTGCAGGGTTTTTAAACAGAGGAGCTCTAAAATTAACATCACACCATATAATCTTCATTTATCTTTAAAAAAAAAAACACAAATAAACAATTAATGTAGGATAATGTTATCTTCAGAGAACTTCCTGATCCCAGACCTATACATAGCGTATATACAGATTAATCAAAGTTTAAATCAGTGCATTTGCTACTTTTGTACTTTTTGTCTTATTAAAAAGTAAAATCATTGTTCAGTCAAATAATCCTTATTTCCTTTTCTTCCATGTGTTTAAAATAATGAGAATTTTCCATCGCAAAAATGTAAGACTCTGCCGTCTTCATTTCTGTTTGTTCCTGCACTCTCTTATTGCGTGTGTGATTCAACGTGACTACGTTCATTTTAATTTAGCAATTACTTTTTTTAAAAGCGAATTAACTAAACTAAAAAGTAACTCGCGTTACATCCCTTAAAAATTAAAAAGTAATGCGTTACTTTACTCGTTACTGAAGTGAATATTATTTGAAATGCCTTATCCCTCAACACTGGTCATAAGTATATTTCACAGTTTAACACATGTCATAGAAGCTATTATTTGTATAGGTTTGATGATGAACCAGAACAAAATGGAATATTTTCTTTTTAAAAAAAATATTAATTGTTTAGAAACGAGAGAACTGAGGTCTGATCTTCTCACACTGATTTCCCAGTTAGCCTGATTTTATTGCAGACAATTTGACATTTCGTCACCTTAGAATTATAAGGTTCTATCTGACATTTTTGTCAAAATTTAGTTACTGACATATTCTTATTAATTGACAACTTATTTACATTATGGGATGTTTTTTTATAAGTTGTTTACATTTTACGACTTTTTATTTAAAAAAAAAAACAAATGTTACACACATGCTGTTTGCTATATGAAATGCAAAAACTTTGAAGCTCAATATCTCAAAATCATTCACAAAGCAGATAGAACCTTATAATTCCAAGGTGGCGATTTGTTGTTATGACAACGGGTCTGTAAGCTCAAACCTGTGGTGGAAACAGTATAAGATTGTAAAATTTCAACTTCAAGCAAAGGTAATACTGACAGTCAGTACCTAGCGCTGCTATTTTCTGATTATCCAATTGAATTAAAGAAAATAAATCATAACATAAGATGGCGGTTTAAATACAATAAATGCATACTATTGCTAATGCAATTTGAAGGTATTAAAATGCGGCTATAATGAGGCTAATAAAATAATCTGTCTATACAACAGCTATGTTGTTCCAGCACTGTCCACTTGAGGAGGCTCCAGCACAGCCAGAACCGGACTGCTTGTTGGAGACTGATCAAATGTTTGGCTCTGCTGCTGTTGCTCAAAATAACTACAAACCACAGACCGTACGGCCTCAGCATTAGGATCGTCTATATATACCGTAGACACATCTGTGGGCTGTGGACATTCATTCTGACTAAGCGCTTCGACCCACTCATCTTTAAACGGGCTGTCGTGAACACTACAGATATTGTGCAAGATACAGCAAGCTACAGCCATCTTGGACACCAAATCAACATTGCTGTCATTTCTGTTGTGCAGACACTGCCAGCGTGCTTTGAGGCGCTGGAAAGCTTGCTCGATGACTTTAAGGCCGAGGTTTAGTTTGATGTTGAAGGTTTGCTGTTGTGGAGTTAGATTGGGTGATGAAGGATAACATTTTAGTAACCAATTCTGAAGCGAAAACCCCACATCCCCCAACAACAGAAAACCCAACGGGCGTCCCATGAGTTCTTTGTGCGGCTGACAGCAAAAACCTCCCTGCTCTGCCATAGTCCACAGTTCTGAGCTCTGCAAGATGGTCATATCATCTGTGCTGCCTGTAAAACCAGAACACACGTCCCAGAAATTACCATGAGCATTTACCACCCCTTGGAGAACCACAGAGTGCCACCCACTCGGGTTCCAGCAGTCCTGGCTCTCCGTGGCAGGGAGGTTAACAGGAATGTGAAGGGAATCGATGACGCCGATGCAATGAGGAAAACCCCACAGGCTACGAAACTGCTCCACATTGTCCTCTAGTTCATGTTTTGCAGGTAGCTGCATGTATATGGGTTTTAATAACAAAATGATGGCTTCACACACCTCCCGCACACATTGACACACAGCAGGGATTGGCACCCCAAAGAGTTCGCTTAAAAAACAGTACTCTGTGCTGGTGGACAAACGCATTAGGGCCATGGCTATGCATTTCTCCAGTGTTATGGTTTGTTCGGTTTGCTGTATGTACACTTGCTCCAGCTGGGGCTTGAGTTTCGTGCTCAGGAGGAGGAAGATTTCTCTTGTGACGTGGAACTTGTCGAGCCAGTCTTCCGGTCCAAACTCGGTCATCACCACTCTCTCCCACCAGTCTGGGTCTGAAGGGATTGGGACATGATTTGGTAAATCTTTTTCAGTCGGTGATGGGGACTAGATTATACAGAGAGGAAACAATAAATAGCATTACATACATGTATTAATGAAGAGTTGCTAGTCAAGCTTCAATGTATTTCATTAGCATTTTATTTTCTTCACATTCCTGTGTACAGTAAAGTGTTAGTCCAGTAGAGTCAAGTCTTAGAAATTAATGTCAACATCCACAGAAATGGGTTTACCGTTCTCGTGTTCAAGTAATTCTGGAAAAGATGCCTTCGGTATCGGATTCTTTTGTGAATTTCTGCTCGTCTTTCTAATATGTAGTTGTGGATTTCTTCTTTTCGGCGCCTAATTTTGGATGCAAGTAAATATTTCATCTCTGCGGCATCTCTCGCCTCGTCCGTTTTCAAATACGAACGTGGCATTTTATGAAGAAAGTATAAATATTTTACACAGTAAAACAGTTTATTCGTGATTTAATAACGATTGTTCATCATCAAAGAGGATAGCAGCATGATCATCACTCACATAACATTGCAATCGTGAGCTAACTTACTAAGGAGCGCCACTTCCGGTTTCCCGAAGTCTTGACAAAATAAAAGTTTTTGTTTTAAAACAATGGAACATGTTTATTATTATTATCATTATTATTAGTAGTAGTAGTAGTATTTGTTCATTTGTTTCTACATATATATTTAATTAATTTCTTCTCCTATATTTTGTTTTTATTACTACTTTTATTGTTACACCAGTAAACAATGGATTTCATTATCAAAGATCAATGGCTGCTATTACTTCACTAATAATATGTACTTGTGTTCAAGGAAATAATAATAATATACTCTATATAATATATACTCTATAAAGTAGTTTTAATATGACAGAGTACACGTCAGTCGTCATGAATTGAATACAGTATTTCATTTTTTATTGTTGCAAAAAGTTTACATCACAAAACAGGGAACAATCAATTCAATTTTCAATTCAATTCATCTTTATTTGTATAGCGCTTATACAATGTAGATTGTTTCAAAGCAGCTTCACATGGAAGTTTATAGTGAATTGAAACAGTGTCAGTTCAGTTTTCAGTGTTTAAGTTCAGTTTAGTTTAGCTCAGTTCAGTGTGGTTTAATAATCACTACTGAGAGTCCAAACACTGAAGAGCAATTCCATCGATGCGCAGCTCTACAGATCCCGAACCATGCAAGCCAGTGGCGACAGCGGCGAGGAAAAAACTTCACCAATTGGCGAAAGTGAAGAATTTAAAAAACCTCGAGAGAAACCAGGCTCAGTTGGGCACGACCATTTCTCCTATGGCCAAACGTCTTGTGCAGAGCTGCAGTCTAGGCGCAGTAGCTGGACCTCAGCGAAGACTCGTCTGTCCTTGGAGCATCACAGGAATCAGTCTCATGCTCTCCATCATAACCACCACAGCAGCAGCTCAGGATACGGCCTGGTCCAGAAACCTTGGGATCGTCTCGTCGCTGGTCTTGGATCGCATCAGTGGCACTGCATAGTCTGAGGGTCTCGAGATGAGTACCCCCAGGTGGAAATACAGAATAAGGAGAATAATTAGCGTAGCTGCTGTTCATAGTGTATATAAACAAGAAGCAAAATTGTGTGTGGGGCACATCATGCGTCATACCGCTATGTAATGCACCGAGTGTATGCTTTGCTAAAAAGATAGGTCTTTAATCTAGTTTTGAAGAGTGAGAGTGTGTCTGAGCCTCTGACATTATCAGGAAAGCTATTCCAGAGTTTAGGGGCCATAAATGAGAAGGCTCGACCTCCTTTACTCGATTTTGCTATTCTAGGTACTACAAGAAGCCCTGAGTTTTGAGATCTTAAAGAGCAGGTTGGATTGTAGCGAGACAAGAGGTTGGTTAGATAAACAGGAGCTAGACTATTTAAGGCTTTATAGGTAAGAAGCAATATTTTAAATTCAATACGAAACTTAACAGGCAGCCAGTGTAAGGAGGATAAAATTAGGGTGATATGATCATATTTTCTAGACCTGGTAAGAACTCTGGCAGCTGCATTTTGTACTAGCTGAAGTTTGTTAATAGAGGATGCTGGGCAACCAGCAAACAGAGCATTACAGTAATCCAGCCTAGAAGTCATGAAAGCATGAACTGAGATGGATAGCATACTTCGCAATTTAGCAATATTTCTTAGATGAAAGAAGGCAGTTTTTGTGACATGGGATATATGATTTTTAAAGGTTAAATTGCTGTCTAATACATCGCAAGGCATGTTTACCATTAAAGTAAATAAAATAAATTTAAATTCTTACAACTGCAACAAGGAGCAGTACAAAAGACCTACGTCAAAGGAAAAAAAAAACATTATAATAATAAATATTTACAGTATTTCTTTATCATAAAGTGAGAGATTTTACAGTTTTTTTTACAAATATATTAAATACAAACATATATAATCAAAGTAATGTATTTTTCCGTACAGAATAATGTACCAATCTTTGTAATAAAAAAACACGTCAACGTTTTTGTTTTGTTTCAAATTTCGTGACGTCACCGTTTAACCCAATCCCATGATTCCTTGCGGAGCCATCGACAACAACAGCTTCGTCTAGCTAACAACATCGAAGCGGCGAAAAAAACATTATTAATCACACATTTCCCATTTCACCCCAAGATTTACAGTCGTCGGTTTTGCTTTGATCAAGGTTGAGCTGATCAGATTAGAAATTCGCCGAATAGCGTTGTCAAGGTAGGTCCGATGACCGTGGGATCAAATTAGCCATACTAGCCGCTCAGTAATCCATTGCAAAACACCAAGATAATTATAGCCAGAGTGTATAAATGCTAAATATTTTCTTGTTTACTTAATGTATAAACATAGGTTTGCTTTATTTGATATGAAACAATACGACATTTCTGCGTTAAATGACACTAATGTTGATAATTAGCTTTGTTGACAAAGGAATCTCGTAAATCTGCATTCAGTGCTAAGAATGAATGTGGGGCTGTTGCTTTTTGGCTTTACGTTGATCATTTGTTTTAACGTCACTCGTTAGTGAAGAAACATTTAACGTCCTTTTGTTGCAGTTAAAAATATATATATATTTCGGTAGATTTGCTGTCATTGCTGGTTTAGTCAACAAAGGATTGTATCAAAAGCGCATTGTCTCTTATTAAATCGTCGTGAAGTGGCAACTGCAGCATATTCGTGTCTTGTGTTACTATTGTTTGGAGAATGTCGATTGAGCAGCTGTTCACTAACACCTGTTTATGTGGCATTGAACAGATGGCATCTGCTGACGAGACTTGCATCCTTCTGCCTCGTTAAACAGCAAACAAATGAACATACTTCAAGTGTAGACCTTTAACTATATATGTGCATCACCGTGACCTACTAAAATTGTATCTTACTTCTGTATTCTAAAAATGTGATGTTTTCCCTGCAGTTCAGGCACCCCTGGATCTCCACTTTCTCAGATTTCAGAATAACATCCATGGATCAGGACTATGAGCGCCGGTTACTGCGGCAGATCAACGTCCAAAATGACAACACCAGCCCTATGGTTAGTCTGTCATCTGAAATACTGCAACCTTGAACTTGAATTTATTTGATAAGCTTAGATGTCTTTTGGTTACTCAAGTATGTTAAGTCTGCCATTTACAGACCCTTTAATAGTTTCAAACCTTTAAGAGTTTCTTCTTTTGACCACGAATGAAGATATTTTAACAAATGAGCAATTCCATGCATATGTCAACCATGCCATGAAAAACGTTTTCACCAAACTAGTGAAACCCTTTTTAGTTTTTTTTTTTTTTGTGTGTAGGCTTGAATTTTTACAGTACTGTAGAAATACTCAATAATGTTTTGGTCAATGTTTTCAAGCAATTATATTTGATTTACCAAAGTCACAAAAGTGGCTATTTCACATCTGTCACATCCATACTGAAGAGACGTCACATCCATAACCAAGCTTTTTCCTCATAAATGCAAAAATGAGAAATAAAATCAATTATTTTTGTTCTATAGTAAGCCAACTCTTATTTTTTGATTAGCATTATTTATTTTGGGTTGTGCAGGTTCATTCACAGAGTTTCTACAAAGTATGTTATGTACTGTAAACACCCATACGTCTTTGGTCACATCCATAACGCATGTTTATTTTCCTAATTTAAAATATCAAGTATGTTTACAGATTTATAGTTTTCTGATCCCATAACTCTGTGGTTAGTTCTTTTGGGAAATATAAACAGATGTTTCAGTATTAAGTTAACATAAACTTTCTCTGTGAATTTATGTTTTACATTTTTACTGCAAATGTCACATCCATAACGCTGGAATTGCTCAAATGCTGAAAATATGTAACCTTGGACTTCCATTGTTTTAGTTGGATAAAGTTGTTTTTTATGTTTGGACATTCAGCTCCTTAATATAATATTAGAAAACTATCGTTTGCAAATTCTAAATAGCGAAATCATACTAGCAGCCAACAAATATCAAAGTACAACTTTGTTTACGGTCAATTAAATAGTGCTAATGTTGTTTTGAAGTCATACTTGCATGTGATTTCAGACCGAATATTCAAAGCACCATGGTAAACAATATAGGGAGCATGTCACAAGCTGTCACTAAACGAATGTGTGAATATAAAACCAATTGAACCTCAGTCATTGTTTTTCCTACTATGGAAGTCAATGGTTACATGTTTTCAGCTTTCTTTAAAATATTTTTTTTTTGTGTTAATCAGAAGCTCAAAGGTTTGGAACCACTGGAATTTGCTTGCAATCTCCAGGGTATCCGCAGGGTTTTAAAAAACTTAAAAGGTCTTAAATCTCAAATCTAAATTTTGGGCTTTAAAAAAATCTTAAATCTACTGAAATATTGTATTGTAGGTCTTAAATCTTTTTTAACAGGTCTTAATTTTCCTTTGTTCATGTATAGCTACCCAATCTGGCCATTAACATACAATCATACAACATATACTCATACAATCACCAACAATCCCAATCTCAATAAAACTTTTTATTTAAAAATAGCATTTTTAGCTCTATTTACCATGTTTTAATTACTTTCCTTACAGTAACGTTTGTTTAGAAGTTCTCCATTTATTTACTGCTAAGTATACTGACCTAACCTATATTGTTTATTATTATAATTGTATTATTAAATGTATTGCATTATAATAAGCTTTTGATAGGGCAAGTGAAAATCTTTTCCATCTGGAATATAAAAAAAAAATCCTTAGCATTTAGCCCTGTATAAGTCTAAAATTTCATTCGTAATGGTTATAAAAAGGTCTTTAAAAGTCTTAAATTTAACTTTGTAAATCCTGCAGAAACCCTGAATCTTTATAATATTCCATATTCATTGTTAATGCTTCCAGATTTAAGAGTAACTTAAGCCACAAAAATTAGAGGCATTAAATGACATAACACATTTTCGGCCGTTAAATTTTCGGTGCACGAAAATTCGGTACATTTCTTATATCAACACACTTTTAGATTCCCATTGTTGCATATTTCTGCTGTGTGATTGGCTCTTACTCTATTAATATAGAGTAAAAAATCCAGAGTATATCATTGTTATTGACAAACTTTTATCGCGATTCGATATATCGTTTATTAGCCCAGCCCTAGCTTAAATAGTGTGTTAATTTTCATTTTTGTGTGAACTGTCAGTTTAAATGTATTCACTTATTTTCTGACTTTTAAATTGATCTGATTACTTCTTTTTTTTGTATACAGAAAGCAAAAGATGTGATCTGTCACCTGACCCCGGCCCCTGAGTCACCACTGTCATCGCCAAGCAAACATGGGGACAGATTTATACCGTCCCGAGCTGGAGCCAACTGGAGCATTAATTTCCACCGAATAAATGTGGGTTGAATATATGAAAATATTAGCAGTGGTGAAAAAACATTTCTTAGAAAAGCATCAAGTTCATGTTTTTTTCACCTTTATTACAGGAGAATGAAAAGTCGCCAAGTCAGAATAAGAAAACCAAAGATGCAACATCAGATAGTGGAAAAGGTGAGCCTGGAAAGTACCCTGTTGATTTCATCTTTCTTTATAAATCTGATCACAAATGACACACGTCAGTTTAGAAGATACGTTTTCTTTTACTCTTAATCAGTTTATGAGAAATGTGCATAACATCAAAGACCATTATTATTGCTGTGCATTGTGTATTTTTACTCGCATGTAGTTTTTTTTCTTATGATTTAAAAAATATATATTATATATTATTGGTTAAATGTTTTTGTTTATTTTGTCTGATTTGGATATACAGCTTTTGTTACAGTTTTTTTATGCAGTTATGTATTTGAATTAGGGTTGGGCGATGTTGACCAATTTGGCATTGTACAATGTCTAACGTGAAACATCGCGATGGACGATGGCATCGTCGTCATAGGCGGGGGTGAGGGTGGTTGTTGTTAAATATCAATTAATTTATAACGAATTAACTAATTGTAGCCTACTGTTTTCACTACCCGACCCACATGGTCTTTGCTTTACCCATAACCAATTCATAAATGAATAAAGTTCACAAATTACCACCTGTCAATCACTTTTTTTCCGCGGGACTCTGGCATGAATAGATGGAGTGATCTGTGCTGTTATAATGGCTTTTTCCCAAAGCTGGTGGAGGAGATGAGAGTTTGTTTGGAGTTCACTGTAATTTGTATTGTGATTGATATTAACTTCCTTATTTTATTATTATGAGAGATAATAAGTAAAGTAAAGATGCTAGGGCTCGACCGTTTTGGTCGCATATGCGCCCGGAATTTTATGTGATCTAAAAATATATTTGGAAGCATTTGTACTAGTGCATAAAGTGCTGCCGTATGAACTGTTTTCACTGCAAAATCCTCACCGCGTGCGTGGATTTAGAAGACTTTTATGCAGAATGCATCTTTGCACTTGCTGAACTAAAAAAAACCTGCTACGCTTGCCCCGCCTTTGTGCTTTTCTTATTGGCCCACTGCTCTAGAACAGAACGCGAATGGATTGGTTAATATCAGCTGTCAATCACTTAGTCAATGTCTTCTGCCTTCAGGTGACAGGAGCTACAACCGCGAAAAAGTGAAGCGCTTAAAATGAGAGAATAAGAATAACACTGACAGATTTTGTGTTAGAAACCACTAAAGTTAATAATAATGGCACATCTTATTAATGATGTGATGAATGTTAATCCACCATTTACACTTATTCAAGAATGGATAAAAGACTTCCGGTGGCTTCAAGTCTGCTATGAAAATAACTAAAGTCATTCACTGTAAAGTCTGTGGGACGGGGTTTGCAGGTAACAGCGTTTGCCACTGAATCTACACATTTTAAGTGCGAGAGGTACTGTATAATCCTTTATTTAGTCCTCACGATGCAGTCAGCCGTGCAAGCGGCAGCTATATGTTAAATGTACCACAGCTTATGAAATACCGTTATTGCTATTAAAATGACATGCAAATAAAAAGTTATATATCAATATAAATGTTTGATTGGGCGATGGATTGCGATGTCGACTCAGCATCGTGAAGTTTATCAGCCATCGGCGATAGACGATGGCATCGTCTATCGGCCCAACCCTAATTTGTGTAAAAAAAAAAAACAATGAAAACGTTGTCATTTATAAAATAAAAATATGGAAAATGTGTTTTCAGACATTTTTAAATACATTTTTCAGCAATTCTTTTTTTTTTTTTTAAGAAATCCTTATTTTGTGGAATACAGGTCTTTGCACACTGAAGTCAGAAAATTGTATATTTTAATATGTGAAAAATTTGTCACGTAAACAAACCTTGCACACTGAGTCCGATGCGTATTAATGAATCCATTATGAAAAAGCACAAAACATTTTGGAGTCCGTTCAAGCAGTGATGCTTTGTTCTCCTGTCTTCTCCAAAGTAGAAAAAGAGGAATAGGCTGCATAATCTGTTTATTTAATACTGCATAGAGAGGATGGAGAATTCAGCTTACTATCAAAGAGCTGCGCTATGATAATCCCAAATTGGAAAGTTTATTTCAGCAAATCTGTTAAATTTTGATACATTGCTTGTGATGCTTCACATACTACTAACATAATTAAATCTTGAACTGAGACTGCCAGTACCTATAGACATTATAATAGATGGCGGCTGCATTGACATGTCATGGACCGAAAGCGAACCATGCTTTCTATTATGCCTATGGGCAGTACTTCAAATGTATGGACACACACACAAACCAAGCAGCAGCAAGGTGAGAGGAGAGGAGCGCACATTCTATCCCCATTCATTCAACATTCTGTCTTTATTTTATGCACTGTGTTTTGTCATAATGTTATCTGTGGCTCAAGTGACAGCATTCTGTATTTAGATTTTTGCTTGTACAGTGGCTCTGAACTGTCAAAACACCTCTTAGATTGCTTTTTCTGATGCCAAAAACAGAAGAAATTGATGTTTTAGAGGCAGTGGGTCAATACATTTGACACAATATGAGTTTAAATTTATTTTATAACGGGATAAAATTTCATATACAGTGTGCAATAACCTTACCCCTGACTTTCAATCACAGCATGAAAAATCTACATAGAAGCATTTGTTATTTTGACCAGTTGCAATAAATTAACACAAGTTGACAATTATCTTCACGCCAACTACAAATTAGGGATGCACCGATAACATTTCTTTGGAACCGATCCGATCCCGATACCAAAATTCAGATTATCGACTGATACACATCCAGTCCCGATACTGTGCATTTTTCTTTTTTAAAGCATAATACAGTTTCTATAGTTCTGGTGATAAACCCAAATAGTATATCTTTTTTATTTAAAAATAATAGACCCATAGGCCTACTGTATAGGACAGAGGTTACAATCTAACTAAAAACATGATGCTTGCTGTAAACTAGGCTGCATTCGTTATGACATTGATCTGTTGCCTCCAGCTTGTTTCCTTTTTTAATATTAATATTTTTCTTAAAAATTTGTAATAGGCTAGCACTATTGACCCTAATCAGTGGTAAAATAACCAGCCTCTTAAGCAAAGCCTGATATTTTCCTGCAGGTTTGATGCAGAATAAACTAAACCATCTGAGACCAGTTTTACTTAATAAACATTCCCTTTTCTGTTAATGACAATCCATACTGCGCTCATCAGTTTTACCTTCAATAATTTAATCAAATACTTTGACCACAATGAGCCAGACTTTACAAACTATTCGCAGCATTGAAAGTATTCCCCTCGGAAGAATAAACTCCGTTGGAAGGATGAGAGAACAGAAACGCGTTGTGAGAATAATTTTACGGAGTGGCTCACATCATGTCTGCACAACATTCACTGCATGAATGAATCGCTTGATGCATCACTGAGATACAGTGCAGCCTTCCACTATCTGTTGATACTTTCTAAGCAGCACAAAGGGGATAAATCAGTGCCTTGAGGATCTGGCCAATGTTTTATTGAGCCTATTCTAATTGTGTTTGAATTATTTATGATTATTTTGTGTGTGAAGAGCAGTTAATAACCCTCTCTAGTGTTGCGAATGCAATCTGCTGATAACAGACACAGCGCAACATGATTTAGAAACAGCAATAAACTCCTTGTTGCAGGTCAAAATGAAACCATTTAATGCAAAACTAAATGCATTTCTTCACGGATTATTTATATTAACAGGAAAAAATAGAATAATCTTGGATAAAGTTTTTTGAACATGAATTAAGCACTTGAATATTCTACTGTTCTTCACATTGAACTATAAAATGGTCTCAGAGCATTTGGGATATAGTAGGCCTACATGACAACTTTCTAGTGCCTCATAATAGGCTACCGTCATGGCTTTTGTTGGCTTATAAATTACACAGAATATAGAGCACGTGATGCACCAGAAATGGTCTCTGCTTTAAACTAACTGCATCTTTGATTGCTCGCATTCTCATAATTTACTCAACCGTTTTGTATCAGACTAATGTTGTAATTTCCCTTGTTTACTCTGTTGTTTGGCAGCGGATGGCTTGGCGTATTCTGCTCTCCTGAAGAATGAGTTGCTCGGAGCAGGCATTGAGAAGGTTCTGGATCCTCAAACAGAAGATAGAAGACTACAGCCCTCCACACCCGAGCGGAGAAGCCTCTTTAGCGTAAGCGTCTTTTCTTTATCCTGGGATTTGTTTATTTAAATGCTTTTGACTTCAACAGTGGACTTTGTGTTTGTATGTTCAGTATTCGCTCAGTGCCAAAAGATCCACGCCCGATGATAACAGTGTTTCACCGTACTCCCTCTCCCCTGTTAGCAGCAAAAGGTAAGTTGAGTCTTACCTGGACAAAAAAGGGAAATGAATTGTATTAATCAATAGTTCTGAGTTGGCTATTTTTACCAAACCATTTTTTCCATATCTGATACGGGTTGGAATTTAGGTCAGTATAAACACCAAGAAATGTATGAGATTAAATTTTATTATTTTTTTTACATCTGATCTGAGCCATTTCCAAATGTGTTTTTTAGATACATGTCTGTTATCTGGACATCTGATCTAAACATTCATATCAGTGTTTCTTTTATACAGATATTTATTTCCTATCTTTGAATTGTACAGATCTGTACAGTTTAACAGGATATGTATTTCTCTTTGATTCATAAACAAGTGCTTTCTCACTGTTAGGCCTGTCAGAAGTTTCTGAAATCAAAAACATATCTATAAGCACTTATTTAGTAAAAAGATTTGGAAATTCTTGCAGGTTAGAGCTAATTCAGTCAGAGTTTACAGATAGTTATATAAAAATAACTACAGGGAACATTCTGTATGTTATATATGAGCAATTCCATGCAAATGTCAACCTTGCCATGAAAAAAAATTAGGTTTTCACCAAAATACAGAAATCGTTTCAAAGTTTATTACAGTACTTTAGCGATGCTTTTCAGTGTTTTCAAACTATTATATTTGATTTACACAAGTGGCAATTTCACATCCGTCACATCCATAACGGAGAGATGTCACATCTATAACGACACTTTTTCCTCATAAATGCAAAATATTAAATAAAATAAAATCAATCATGTTTGTTCTATAGTGAGTCAAATTTTATTCTTTAATTTAGCTTTATTTCTTTTGAGTTGTGCAGTTTAATTCACAGAATTAGTTGTATACTGCAAACTCGCATACTTTTTTGGTCGCATCTATAACGCATGTTTATTTTCCTCATTTTAAGTACAAAACATGTTAACAGATTGATATATTTCTGCTCCCATAACTCTGTGACTAGTTGTTTTGGAAAATATAAAGTGATGTTTCAATATAATGTTTACATAGACTTTCTCTGTGAATTTATGTTTTAGGTTTTTACTGCAAATGTCACATCCATAACGCTGGAATTGCTCCTATACGGTGCTCAGCATAATTGAGTACACCCCATTTTAAAAATGAAATTTTATCCATTTCTCTGTGAATATAGGCAATGTATTTTAATACATTTAAACAAAACAGATTTATTAAACTAAAATATTATTTTAATAAATATATCTGTCACCAAACATATTTAGAAATTTAAAGATAAAACAATTAAATTCAAGCAAAATAAAACTAAATTTTTGTTTAATTTAAAACATCGTTAGTAATCCAATACATACATAGAATTTGTAATTGTTCTCATAAATTTCTCCACTGCTGTATAAATGCATTTACATGTAAACAATAGTCAACATTTGTAGTGGGAAAACAACTTTGTGTGTTGAACAATACGCATTCTTGATTTATGCCTGTTTCACACCAAACGCGAAGAGAACACGTGTATCGCGTCACTCGCTCTAGATTACTCATGGGACGTTTTTTGAAATGCTTCTGTGTTTTGTCCTTCTACAAATTTTCCAATCAATTTGAATTATTTTACTTATGCGGGAGACATGATTGTGGCAGATTTGTGGCAAACGTGCCTGGCCTTTTACATCATTCTTGTTGCCCGGCAGAAAGTCGCCTCAATTTGTGCATTTGCATTGATTTTATGTAATCTACCTGTGTGAATATTCAACTCACATTTGCTGTGAACACAACTTTTTTATAAGCTTCAATTTTTCTTTCCTTTTTAATGATGTTGACTGCTGTGTATATATGAGTAAAAATCATTATTTTAATCATTGTTTTAATCTTACTGTTACAGTCAGAAGCTTCTCCGGTCACCAAGAAAACCAACACGCAAAATTTCTAAGATTCCGTTTAAGGTGCTTGATGCACCAGAGCTACAGGATGACTTCTACCTCAACTTAGTGGACTGGTCCTCTTTAAATGTCCTCAGTGTTGGACTGGGAACATGTGTTTACCTATGGAGTGCCTGCACCAGTCAAGTATGAATGATAAATAGTTATATATAGTAACTTAAATAGTAACTTTTTCAATCTAAATAAATCAGATTGTGTATTTAATAAGAGTATTCTGGTATTTAAGGAAGACTTTTTTTTTTCTGTAGGTGACACGACTATGTGACCTGTCAGTAGAGGGCGATTCAGTCACATCTGTGGGCTGGTCAGAGAGGGTGGGTTTAAGTTTTGTGATATATTTATTTATTTATTTATTTTTTTTAATAAAGTCTTTTTCTGGGTTTTGGGATCTGACTGGCTTCTGCACTGCTTTTCTTGTAGGGAAATCTTGTCGCTGTGGGAACACACAAAGGCTTTGTACAAATTTGGGATGCCACGGCTGGCAAAAAACTGTTTGCCTTGGAGGGACACACTGCAAGAGTTGGTAAGAATTTAAGAAAAAATCATTTAAGCTGTAAGATCTTTTGTTTACATTTATTGGTTAAACTGTAGGTATTTAGAAATATATAATTTAAAGAATCTTTAAATTCATTGGTGACATTAAAGTCTTGCTTTCTTTTGCTAAAATCATTGTAGAAATGTATTCCCTTAACTTTTTTTTTTATGCAGAGAAACCTAAATGGAAGCATAACAGTTTTCACCATTTATAATAATAAATCTGGCTGGACAAGATTAATGATTGCCTGATGCTGAGTTTAAAAATTACTAAGGATTACATGGGTGTAAATTACACTTTAAAATATATTAAGAGGGAACTATAAAAAAATTCTCTCTAACTTATTGTTGGATATATATCTCACAACTAAAGCAGTCGACATTCAAATATTTGATTTCCTGTTTACTGTCTTTCACAGTCTTATGTAACTGAGTGACACAAAGGCATATGTGGTGTGAACCGGTTCTAAAAACTCTTCCCTCAGGTGCTTTAGCATGGAATGCAGATCAGTTGTCATCAGGCAGTCGTGACAGGATGATCCTCCAAAGAGATATCAGGACTCCTCCTCTGCAGTCAGAGCGCAGGCTGCAGGGCCACAGACAGGAGGTCTGCGGGCTCAAGTGGAGCACTGACCATCAGCTGTTGGCCTCTGGGGGAAATGACAATAAGGTGGCCACTTAAACATCATGAACATTCAACTTAGAACCATTTAGTTCCTCTAATATATAAATCACAAGTAAACATTTAAAGTAATAGACACAAATGTGTCATGAAAAACATAATCGATGGATGGATGAATATATACATGGGGCTTTTGCAACAAAGGAACTTTTTCACAGTTCCTAGAACTATTTGTGGAACTACCCATTTTTTAGCATGTTCACACTGCAGGAACTGGCAAAGCTTTTAGTTCTAGGAGCACCACTTGGGGAACTAAAGTAGCTCTTACTTGAGAGCAGGGTCTAATGGCGGCATTTACCTGTTGCTTTATTTTGCACTGTTGCTTCTTTTTTAGCCTTTATGGTATGTAGGGCTACAAGTTGCCATCTGAGTCATTCTGATGATGCATGGGGCAACTTTTTGAGCAATGTTGTCTGGCTCTGTTGCAAAGCTGTTGCTTGGCTACCTTCCTATTAGGAATGAGCAACAGAACTGTGTCTGGATACGATTGCACAAATAAGTTGCTCTGTGTCTCACTTGGTTACCCATTGATGGCATCATTTTTTATAGTTGCCCGGCAACATTGCTCCAAAAGTTACCCTGACTTCCTGTAACTACCCTGTGCAATAGTCCCTATAGGCGAATTACCAACCTACGTCACACATGAGGTCACACGGGTTACCCCACGCATACTGGTTGCAAAAAAAAAAAGACTGGTTGCAGTAGTAAACTGCAAACATGTTGTGTTGTGTGATAGGATGCCAAAAAACGAAAGTCTAAAAATAGAAAACAAAAATTTTACAGTACACCACACTGCTTTTAATACCAACCGCAGATGTCTTTGGCTAACAGCCATCATAAGAGATGAATGGAGTGAGGACCTTATTAAAAATGCTAGACTCTGTAGTTTTTATTTTATATCAGGCAAGTTCACGCTATGCTGAATCATACACATTACTCATTTTTGATTGCAGCAATGATTTCAGCATAAACAGTTAAATATGGTGAAGACACTGAATGCTTAGAATGAAATGTAAAAATGTAAGTTCACATACCCTGCCATACAGGTGTAGTTAGCTGTCAGAATGCGGTTGTTTTGCTTGTTGATGGTTACCCAGGCCTTGTACAGTTCCGTCTTCTTTCCTTGTCTTTGGCTTGGCTCGGTTTTTAGCACTACAAAGTTTTGAATCTGGTAATCATGGAACATTATTGCACATGACCACACAACAAAATTGTAGTCATCCAAAGACTTGTAGGCCTTTAACTTCTCTCTTGTAAAATCACTTGGAGTTTCAGTGAGATTGTTATATATTTCAGGCTGGATGCTTCGTTATTTCGTCTTATCCAATATCCATAGGAAGGGTGCTATCGCAAATGGACCTGTCAGATGAACGCCGCTCACTTTAATGTTAAATTTGCTGAATAACTGTGTTAATCACCTGGTGACAAGCTGTTATAATACACTGAAAGCATTATGTAAATAATGTATAAAATATGTAATCAATATAACTTATCTCTAATACAACAACAAACTCTGTATCGTATCGGATGTCATTCCCTCGCTGTAAATGCTAGCGCTCCCGTTTTTTTTTCTGCAACCTCGATGCGCACGCATCCTGAATGTTTATAAACCGGTAATTCACCTATAGAAACAAAGCAATTATTTAGCTGACTGTAAGCATTGCTGTTCTCTTTGCAGCTGTTAGTGTGGAATCACTCGAGTGTGTTACCGATGCAGCAGTACACTGAACACTTGGCCGCAGTGAAGGCCATTGCCTGGTCTCCTCATCAACACGGGCTGCTGGCATCTGGAGGGGGAACGGCGGATCGCTGCATCCGCTTCTGGAACACTCTCACAGCACAGCCACTGCAGTGCATTGACACCGGCTCTCAAGTCTGCAATCTGGCCTGGTCCAAACACACCAATGAACTGGTGCGATCATTCTCAATAGTCTGGATGATTATTACATGCATCTATTATATGTACATGCATGAATTCTTACATGATCCAATGTCTGTCTTCTGCAGGTCAGCACACACGGTTACTCTCAAAATCAGATCCTGGTGTGGAAGTATCCCTCGCTCACTCAAGTAGCCAAACTGACCGGCCACTCTTATAGGGTGCTTTATCTGGTAAGTTCTCTCGCTGATTTGTTTCAAGAGTGCATAAGTCGGGTTTCAGTCATACAAACTCTTAGGCCCAATTCTATTTTTGTACCGCTTCAAAATTTACCACTTAGAAATAGGACCACTACAGCACCTGCACACGTCATCATATGTCATCATGATCTCTTGCTTCATATGAGATCAGACGATGGCGACTGCTGTAGTTATTCCAGTTGTGTTTTTTTTTTGGTATTTATCTTTATAAAATCACTGAAGGCATAAATCATGTTTTCATAACGATCTAATGTGGCAATAAGATCATAACTATACTGCGCATTTACACAGTGGCCATATTCATCAATAAAAACACAAGAAAACAACATAAACATTATAGCAGAAACTGTAAAACGCTCATTCTCAGCCACTAGACTTTTCTGACAGGGTATTTGAGTGTCATCGAGTGACAGAATATTTTGGGACTACTATACAGGAGTTCTTATTATTAATGATTATAGATCGCGAAATTAAGTGGTTTTTATTTTAGCATTTTTTTTTTAATGCAAGGCGGTAAAACAAGAACGCAGTTATGAATGTATTAAAACATATGTTTGTTTGTCGTAAAAAATCTTAATAATTATAAAAAATACTAATTTGTGCATCTCCTTACTTTCGGGTGCAGCTGCAGCCATTGTGGCTGGTGTATTCTGATAAATTTTCTTACCCCTTCGTTTCAAATGTGGTCCTGAAAAATCTCTCTTTCGAGGGCTATCCAGCCCTTCCAGTTAGCCTTCCGCCTTCAAGCTAAAGAGAATTGGGACACCCGTACCTCTCGTTTTGTGGGTTCATGTGAAGGGGTAGGGGTATCCCAATTCTCTTTATCTTGAAGGCTAAGGGGAAGGGCTAGATAGCCCTTGAAAGAGAGATAAGAGGAAGGGCTAAGGGGTAGAATTGGGATTGGGCCTTAACTTGAGATTTAATGGAAACTTAACTTAATAATAATGATAAACTGTAAGGCAATTCTGCTGTCAGACTCAGCAGGTGGTAATTGATGGTATATGCTTTTGTGTA
Organism: Danio tinwini; assembly: GCA_903798205.1. Classification (NCBI taxonomy): domain Eukaryota; kingdom Metazoa; phylum Chordata; class Actinopteri; order Cypriniformes; family Danionidae; genus Danio; species Danio tinwini. The sequence continues at coordinate 17,365,424 of CAIGQZ010033059.1, forward strand.
GGTAATCAGTCTGCATCTATTTTAAGTTAATGTATCGGCTGATTTTGGATTAATTTAAAGCTATCAGCATATCAACAAGCGTATGAAAAGAGCAGATACTGATGGTTTATTAATTATATTGAGGATATGAGTTGCATGTTTTAAAGAATCCAACATTTTCCTCAGAGCACAATCACTAATTACTAGCAAACAAATCTAAATATAATTCTGTACTAAATATCAGACTTGCAGCTAATATGTACAAAATGTCAATTGTGCATCTGTAACCCAAACTAATCGATGTTTAAAGCATTTTAGACAATAAAAGAAACTGACTGGACGTTCTGGAGCAGCAAAATGTATCATTTACATATAGCCTAGCTACAACACTCATTTGTTTATTAAATAAATAGATCCTATTCTATGTCAAATAAAGTTAACCAAAACAGAAAATTGCAAAAATCAGCCTTGAAGATTGTCATGTTGTCTTATTTTTTAAAATATATTAACACTTGTTCCTATTGGGCCGATCACACTGGACGCGATTTTACGTTCCAAAAACACGAGGCACACCGCAATGTATTTTTGTTGACAAGAAAATAAAAATGCAATGCGCTTTTTATGTCGCTAGGCAACAGCTGAATCGGCTGCGTATTGTTGTTAAGACAACACAAACACTGCTGTCACCTCAACAGAAACCCCACCTCTGCTTTTATTTGATTGAAAAATGAAAAAAACACTATTGACGTAACATGCTTTTTTTTCAACTGCGAGCGCACATCGTGCAATGGCAAAAATGTGAGGTGCAGCAGGTGGTTAAAACACGAGGCGCATAAGCAGCGTGCAGCAAAACGCTCGTGCCGTTAGTAAATCGTTCAAAAAAAGGCGCCTCTCAACACAAAAACTGCGTTCGGTGTGATCGGCCCCATAAAATTTGGCCAGTTGAATGTTAACTGGATCCAATCCATGTTCAGTAAAACTAATTTCATGCCAGCTAGTAGATCTAGCATGAATCTAGCTAGTATTGCATAGCACTGTATTGGGCTGCACAATATATCGTTTCAGCATCGATATCACATCATTCGCAATAGTCAGAATCTGCAATGTTGAGTTTGTATTATAATTTAAAATTTGCAGTTTTTTAATTGCCTGTAACTGTGTATTGACTTTAAAAGCATTCAGGTATAAGAAATTTGACCATTTTTGACCATAACTATTTATTGAATTATTTGATTTTTATCATTCAGTTACTGTACTTAAATACTATTAGATATTAGATCGGGAAACAATAAAACACTTTATTTCAATTCTATCTTTTTCTTGATTGTATTTATAGATTATTATGCATGAAAATACTCACAACACATGCAAATACAGAAACGCACAAATAGCACAGACCACGTCGAAAATGTGTCTGGGGACCCCAAAAAGTTAGAGATTGTTATTAGATTTTATGGAGATGCACTCCCACTGCAGAATCATCCCAGTTAATCTAACATTATAAATTCTTTCCAAATAGAGATATTAAAGGGCACCTATGGTGAAAAATCTACTTTTCAAGTTGTTTAGACAGACATATGTGTAGGTATAGTGTATAAACCGTCATATTGGGGTGATGTAAACACACCCTGTGCTTTTTTTTTTTCAATTTAACAACATAAAAACAGTGGACCAATTGGAGCGGTTTTGAGATCGACCGCAACTTGATGTAGGAGTGCAGTTCCCCCGCCCACCGAATTAATTGACAGCTGCGTATTAACATGCCTCCGTCGTAACGCTTGTAATCATATTAACAAGACAGAACGTGCGCAAAGCAACCATAAATAAAAGGTCTGTTCAGTTTGCTAGGATCATCAATCATCATCAAATGTGATCAAGAGTGAGTTTGACAAGTTTAAAATGTTTTAAAACAGTGCATGTGTGTAATGAATTACAGCGATTTACTTCAGCTTTACTTCATCAGCACAGCCGCATGTCAGAACAATTATAAAAGAAGACTTTTAAATCCCGGTTTGTGGATGTTAAATCAGGTTTATTTTGTACATTAACGTAACAGGTATTCATACAGCAGTGGATATTAACCTGTATCCTGTCACAATTGCGTGCAAAAACAGTGCAAAGCTACACTCGCGCACTGTCTGTGTGTGTGCGTGCGTGTCTGCGCTGTGTGTGTGCGTGAACTTTGTAACGACATTGTGTGTGACTCGTCGTTGCAGCTCCACAACATATGCATCAAATACTCATTGGTAAACAAGTCTGCCTCCATATGCTTACAAATTATTGAAATATTTGTTTGATTCGATGGACTTCTTTTTTTGTCTGCAATGCTTCAATGCTTCATTGGATTGTAGCTTGTGTTTTATCCTCCATTTTTTTCAAATTGTGTGTTTATGGTTTGATTTTGAAGGCAATGTCTCCAGATGGAGAGGCGATAGTGACGGGAGCAGGCGATGAAACTCTGCGATTTTGGAATGTATTTAGTAAAACACGATCAACAAAGGTGTGTGTACATCATTTCTTTTTATTGTTAATAATCTTTAACGGTGCAGTAGGTGATTATCTTCAGAAACCTGTTTTGTTGTGCTGGTTGAGTCTCTTAACATTCCAATAGTAATGAATAAAGTAATTGATCTAAATATATTTATTGCTCATTTCCACTGACTGGTACAGTACAGTACGGTACGGGTCGGTACAGGTCACCTTTATCAGGCTTGCGTTTCCACTGCTAAAAGGGTACCAATGGTACTCTTTTGGTGGGCGTGGTGTACGACAGAAAGCTGCAGTTGACGTAATTTTCGCGCGAGAAAATGTCTAAAGTAATGCTGTACGGGTCGCTCACATATCATATGAGAAGCACTTCTCACAAACAGATGCTTTACACACATAAATACTTGTGTATAAATGTTTATTACTAACTTTTCTATGAACATTAGTTGATTATTACTGCAGTTTAATGACAGTGCGAAATAGCCTACTGTAACGTCTGCAATTATATAAAATAAATAAATAAATGCAACATATATGAACACATACAGACCCTTACAGTCTCCAATGTTACCAATTACAGAAAAACTACACACAGCATACATTTAGTCTTTATTTAGGTTCAAAACAACACTAAATAGAGCCCAGTCAGTGTAAACCTCTCATGATTAAATGTGTCTTTAATCTTCAGCAGCACGTGTAGCCTCTTGTTAGAAAGCAATTCCATCATTCCGAGTTCCTAATAGTCCAAAAGGTGATAATAATAATTAAACATGGCAGTTTGTTCACGTTTGCTGAAAAAATAATGTGCTCCTTTTTTTACGGCTTCTCCTTTTGTTTTTTCACGCGTCACTCTCGCGTTTGTCAGTTTCTGACAGGATCAGGTTTCAAAAGCACATCAATAGTCAAGCGCACGTTATTATCATCAGCTCAAGAAGTTTGTTATTTCAAATATAGACATATGGCGAGCGCAAGCAAGAAAGCGAAACCGCTCGCGCTTCAGACTGGCTCATAAAAAAAAACTACGGGGCACAGGGTAAAATCTGCTCTTCTTTTTGGCTTTGTGGCTGTTCATCAAGACGGCGAGTGGAAATGGTCATAAAAGCGTACCGAACCGTACCACTCAGTGGAAACGGGCCATTATATGTATTTTTATATTCTGGGTAAGGCATAAGACTAAAAAATCTAAATAAAATTTGTCAGGCCGACAATTCCCATATTTCTGATAAGTAGCCCAAACTAACTGTCATCTGCAGCCGTTTACGCAGATCTGCCGTTTGCGCGAGCATGCACACCGTGTTCATCTGCACACGAGAGAGAGAGAGCAGTAAAATACAAATGCTGAATCAAAACTTAAAATCAATATTGGAGTTACTTTTGCACGCTGGAGGAAGGACGACACCATGGCTGAAGTATTTCTTTTAGACAGGTAATGATCTATTTTAAAAGTATTTTAGTCACGCAAAGCTTATGTAGATGTTTTACTAATGGGTTATATGCACAGAAGTGTTGTTCAGCCACTGAAATCTTTTTCAGTTTCATGAAGGACACTTTACAGCATCGATAATGTCGATTTTTATCTAGTTTAACAACAAAACATAAGTAAATGGCTCTATTTAGGCTAGCAGCTTTACTGAGGTGAAGTTGGTTTTATTTTCACATCACATTGGTTCACATTGGTTCATTTTTGAACAATGAACCTGTGATGCGCTCTCTATATTGTTTACCATGCTACTTTGAATATTCAGTCTGAAATAGCATGCAAGTATGGCTTAGTAATAAGTGTAATTCCTGCACACCGCCGGCCAAGCAACAAGTATACAGTAGGCGTTTTAGGAAAAAGTGACTGATACAGTGAGACCAGAGACCACCTTGCATGCATGAAATATTGAACATTGACAAGTTTTGCTTGCTACACAACTGAAAACGTGCTAGATATATTATTTTTCGTTCAGAATTGTAGTATTATAAAGTTTTCTAACTGGTAAATGATCTGATCTAGTGGGTTGTGTACTGTCATCTTTAAGGTGTGCGTTCGTGTTTCAGGAGGCGTGGCTTTGGACTGCAGGGGAGGGACTGTGTTTTCAAAGATATTATGCTAATGAGTAGCATTTAGGCAGATCATCTACTGCACCTTTAAATTCAAGTCTCTTCATATTATAGGCTAATTCTCTCTCTTTGCTTCTGTTTTCCAGGAATCTGTGTCAGTTTTAAACTTGTTCACCAGAATACGATAATTGGGCTTGTAAAACAGATTGAATCTTTATAGCATATCTTCTTCTTCATCATCATCATCAGTCGCATACAGTAGACTGGACATTAAAGATCAAGATCTACTGCTTGCTCTCTTTCTCTCTCGCTTTCTCTCATCCACACTTTTTTTTTCTCTCCCCTGACATTTCATCTTAAGTTCAAATGTTGTTTACTTTTATGTGTACAGTTCTGTTCATGATTTTATGTGAGCTTGTTTCGTTTTGTTTTTTGGATACAAAGACATGTCCAAGATGTATGACGTATGCTATCCAAGCCTTAAGCCAGAAACAATGCCATTTGAATCAGGGTGTAAAGAAAAAGAAAAAAAAAAAATAGCCATTGTGAACAGCTGCCTCTGGAATCATTTGTAAAGCATTCTAATGAGGGATCTTTTGATTGTGAGGGTGAAAAAAAAATGTCTATGGAAGAAAATTCAGTTTTTAACTTGAGTTGCTTAAGATTGATATTGAGTATTATAAAACACCCTGGATAAAAAGAAATGTGATGCTTTAGTGTCATTTGTTCAACACAAGAATTATCCACAGCGTCTTTACACTAGTGTTTTACCATTTATGAGGGGGGAAAAGCACATTCTACATTATGTACACACAGAAAGCATCTTTGACAACCCGTCAAATTAAGAGTTTGGTTTAACTAGTGACTAAAATACTATTGCATGGTAGCATGAGTTTCTTAAAGGGCACCTATGATGAAAATCATCTTTTTTGAAGCTGTTTGGACAGAACTGTGTGTAGGTATAGTATGTCCACAGTCATTTTGGAGTGCTATAAACACAATGAGCCTCTTTTTGTTAATTTCCTCACGTTAAAATAGGACCCAAATCCATCCCATTTTGAGGCCCACCACAATGTGATGTAAGCGTGTGGTTTCTTCACCCACTGATTTGATTGACAGCCGCGTATTAAAATGTCTCCATAGTAATGCACGTATAATAACAAGACAGGATGTGCACAAAGCAACCGTGATTATCAATCATCAAATGTGATCAAGAATGAGTTTTACAAGTTTAAAATAGTGTATGTTTGTAATTACAGCGATTTTATCGTCTTTTATCAGCACAGCCGCATGTCAGTCCAATTATAAAAGACGCTTCAATCCCTGTTTGTGGACTTAAATCAGGTTTATTTTGTACATTAACATGAGATATCCATACAGCAGTGGATATGAATGTGTATCCTGTCACATTTGCTGAGCAAAGTTAAACGCGCACTGTGAGTGTGAACTGTGTAACAACATTGTGTGTGACTTGTTGCAGAAAGGCTTAAATTAACCACAACAAATACATCAAATAATCATTGGGAAAGTTCTTACTGTAGTATTTGTCACAAACATTACATGAGATCTACTTCCTTTATGTCTGTCACTGTGCTGTTTATTTGACGCAGCGGAGATTGAGGAACACTCTGACAGGCACGTGCGAACCGTGAGCCCAGCAGGAGCACAACCAGTAGGACTACTGTCAGTGGGCGCCGTCTTTTAGATGAGACGTTAAACCGAGGTCCTGACTCTCTGTGGTCATTAAAAATAGGGGCTGTAACCCCGGTGTCCTGGCCAAAGGCCCTCAATCATCACCATCCACCAAATTGGCTCTATCACTGTCTCTCCACTCCTCCTATAGCTGGTGTGCGGTGAGCACACTGGCTCCGTTGACCTCTGGCTGCCATCGCATCATCTAAGTTGATTCTGCACAGTGGTTCCCCCCATGATTGTGAAGTGCTTTGGGTGTATGGCCATACACAATAAGTGCGCTATATAAATACACATTACATTAAAGGCACAGGCAACAAAAACAGCTACACTGTGTTCAGAGCAGAAAATTCCAGTGTTCTAAAAGATATAATAAATAATCTGATGGGTGTTTTAAGATGAAACTTTACAGACACATTCGAGACACAAAAGACTTTTCTTAATACTGTTTTTTATTATTATTATTATTATTATTACAACTTTCTGTTTATAATTTCACAGATATAAAATAAATTGAGGATTTGTAAAACATATATAAGGTTTAATGTTTAGTTATACTTTTAAGAAACTGTTCAATTTTGTTACATAAATAAAACAAATATTTCTAGCTAATTAAAATAATAGTTAAAAAAATGGAATCCAGGAAATAAATATAGAAAAAGTTATACATGATCATTTAGTTTCGGTCAAATGAGTTCAGCTTACCAATAAAAAAGTTGAAGTTGCACTGAGCAACTTAGGAATGCATCATGCCTCCTAAAATAACAAATAAGGAAACCGGTCCTGACAATTGCTCTTTTGTTGCTTTTGTTTGTCGGTGCGTTCTTTTTGTCTACGGAAACAAGATAATTATCTGCCTTTGAAACATACAATTTTTTATGTCATGAAAATGACTATAATTATCTCTCTCTGCGTCAAACAATATATAAACCATTTCTTGTTTATAGTAACAATAAAATTAGCTAATTAATGCGGTTCTAAAAACATTTTGTATTTTTTGTCAGCAGAACAAATGTTTCGAACACTGGTCTTAAAATGTTTTTGAGCATCAAATGAGCATATTTAAATAATTTTTTGCAGGTTTGTGGGACAGTTTATCATCAAAAACTAAATTGGTCATTGTGTATGAGTGTGTGTGAAACATATGGGTGTTTCCCAGTACTGTGTTGCGGCTGGAAAGGCATGTGCTGCATAAAACATGCTGTAATAGTTGGTGGTTCATTCCACTGTGGTACCCCCTGATAAATAAGGCACTAAGCTGAAGGAAAATGAATGATGAAATTTTAAATGGCAGAGACATTTCTTATTACAGTGTCTATTATTGCTCATTTATTGTGAAATTCTTTAAAAAGTGCCTAAAATAGTTCTTGAACAGTGATGTACAAACTGAACAAAGTAATAACTGCAAAACAATACTACTCACGAGGTTATTCAAAGATAAGAGTGAATTGATAAAGTGGGAACTGTGTACAGATGCATGTAAACTTCACTTTATGCAGAGCCAAGTCAGGATTCTTTAGTAGCAATTGTCCACCTCTGGAGCCACTGCTGGAAGGTCAGTCCTTCTCTCTGCATCTCCGGCAGCGCAAACTGACCAGGCTGATCCCACCTACACATACAAGTCAAACAGGGCATTAATATGACTTAATAACACTTGCAGAGTATTGTAGACATTGGAGTGTCTTGTCTCACCAGTGTGTGATGGCAGTCTTCACTTGTTCAGAGTAAAGCAGGCCTTTAGAGCACCTGTGCATGAGCTCACGAGCCCGAGGGAGCAGCGTCTGCAGAATCTCCTCATCCTCCATCTTCACTCGCTGCAGCAAAGCTGAAACACAAGAACACAACAGGTTTTTAACCATTCACAGTAACCTGAATTCAGGAAAGAAGCCTAAGGAAATAAGGTCGTTAGTTATTAAACAGGTCATGAAATAAGAAGTCCAAATTTGACTACATCTTTTGCCATTTATGAGGTCATTGGACTATAAAAACACCCTGTAAACTTCAAAACTTTCCTGTTAGTCTAAAACAGCTTATATTGAAATTAATCTGCCAAAATGACAGGATGTGGAATGAGACACTTTATTATGTTATAGTGTGTCTAAACTCCACCTCTACAGAAGATCACCACCCACTTCTACATCACTGTTTAGCTTCGCTCATTGATTAAAGACAATAGTAGGTCTATGCAGAAAGTAAACAAATGCAGATGGTTTTTTTAATGACAAAAAGCCAGATTGTGGATAAACAGCTTTGCTTCACTTTTCTCTTGATCCCAAAGTTTGTCTGTTATTAAAGATCATTTGACAAGTAATGAGCAATGATTATTATTTTCAATATCCATCCATGAAGGATAGAGATGCATGATACCATTAACAAGAAAGTACAAATACAATAATTTTTTCCTGTACTTGCTGATACATCTTTTTTGGGGGGGATGTACTGTGTAAAGGCCGTTTTTTTAGGACAGCTTCTTTGTAATTATGAAAAACAGTAACTGAAAACTTATAATTTAAAACTGTAACACATGGGTGTTAAAGTACAAACAATTTTCAAAACATTTTTAATATTGTTTTATATATTTTTGTATTTAAAAACTTTTATTTAAAAAAAGGTAAGGGTGTAATGGATCACAGTTGATCCCAACTCGAAGTTCAGAACACACGTGACCCGCGAATTAGGCTATTACATTTTTTTTTTAACTTGTAGATTAATCCTAAATTTGTAACGATCACAGAGAGAGAGATCGCCTCTCGCATCATTCAAATCACATGTATGAAAGCACTTAGGCTTTCCTGTAAAATATATTAATGACAGAAATAGTTGCATTCAGTGTAAGCTGCACGATTAATCATTAAAAGTCTAGATATAATACAGTTTTTCGTTCAGAATTGTAGTATTATAAAGTTTCCTAACTGGTAAATGATCTGATCAGGATTTCAACACCCACGCAACAAATTATAAATGATGGTGATTTGGATGTTTATTAAATAATATTTATTATATGTTTATTACTTCTTCGAATCGCTGCATTCAAATTGGTGTTTGAAAAACGCAACAATCAAGAAAGAGATTCAGTCTTTAGTCTTTGGTGATAGTTATGAAAATACAAATAGTCACAGAAGTTCTGGAATAACAGTTTATAGTTTAGATATAACCACTGATGTTTATGGTAAAGATTAAAATCACCGTCATTTAACAACGCTCAAAAATGAAAGTTGTAGGCAGCAATTACATTACATCAAAAATATGCCACTGAACAATTCTTCAAATGACACATCTAGCAATGAAACATGAAGTGTTATGAGTAGGGCCAGACAAAATCTGCAGATGTTTTTTGCAATTTCTGCATAGAATTTTGGTAAAAATCTACGGATTTCTGCGGAATTATTTTGGGAGTCTCATAACTAAAACCTTAATATGTAAAATAAAACTTAATACCTTTTTAACTTTTATTTAATGTTTAAAATGCAAATCCAATTAGATCCACTTTATTTGGTAAACAAAGTAAGTCTCTCATATAATATCTCTACTAACAGATAGAAGATATTACTGTACAAACTGCATTGTACATAAATCAGATGAACATTTTCATATTAGTCAATAATATTACTGAAATTAATTAAAAAACTGAATAAATTTAAATTTACACACATTTACTCAAGTAAATAAACAGAATTAATGATGGGCTAAATATCTGTGGAATTCTGCACGCGCAGATTGTGTGTGGGCCTAGTTATGAGTGAATAACTGAATCATTTATTGAAATGAGACAAAATAAATATGGGTTGTACATATTATGTTTATACATTTAGTGTTATCAGCAACAGTAGTAGTAGCAGTGAATTTTTTAAGTACTGAAATGTATTTATATTCTGCTGATTATTTCTTTATTTTATTTTTAATAAAATTACAGGTTCTAAGTTCTGTTTGTTAAAACCAAAAGTGTCTTGCAGTGCTGTTCTTGTAATAAATGGAAAGCAAATAAATTTTATCTCCTCTCCTTTTTGTCTGATCAGAAAAATGGTCTGATCTGTGATTAAAAAACCCATAATGTGATCCTAACCGTGAGATATGTCATTCGTTTCACCACTATTAAAAGGTAGTCTTTTTTATACCTCCTCTTAATATTTTTACAGAAGTTTGCAATGTGCAATGGTGTGTGGGTTGTCTATTTTTTTTTATCTAAAATCTGCTTGCTGTACAACACAAAAAGTACACACCTTTTTTTCTGTGCTCAAGTACTCTTTTGTTGGAGAACATGACAGAAACATAATTACAAAGAGGTCTCAAATTTTTTATCATCAAAGCTTTTTGACGTTCTATGTTTCAGATTTTTCCGACAGCTCATCAGTGCAGTAACTAGTGATCATGTGTGTGCAGTGAAATAAGCCACTAAACCCTAGTTGTCATCATTACTTGTAAAATATTTCCACTATTGAGCCTGACATTGCATTCATGCTCCTGGAGCTTCTGAGTGAACTAAAAAAAGTTCAGGCTCAGTATCAGGCCAGATAGCAATACCAGCATCGGTACCAATGCACCCTTGATGAAGGATATTTAGGCTGTCAAAGACGCATGCAGAAATATACACACGCAGGTGAACACACGTCTGTCATTTCAGTTTTGGAAAATGTAAAGAATGCAGAACTGTTACCAAATTAGAACAGTCCCTGTTCACTGCTCACTTCAGAGTGAACAATTCAATATATTTAACTTATTCTAACCATGTGTTATGATGAGGGCGTTAAAAGATGACAGACAACAGCCTTTAAAAGTAGACATACTCTGCTGATCGGGTGATGGCAGCTGTGCGGTCCGCTTCTGCAGGTCTGAGGCTGAATCTGAGAAAAGCTGAAGAAGCCTGCGCAGATTCCTGAACTCCAGCCGTCGAGTCGCAGCCTGAGACCACAGCTCTTCTGGAGCCTGAGAGACAAAGAGGAGAACATAGAGAAGATTTAAGATGACATTGTGACTGGAAGAAAAGTTTAGGATATGGATGGAGTCCATGTTTCATAAGCATTTACTCTTTATTGGTATGCACAAGCATCAAGGCACCCAAAAACTAAAATGTACTCTATTAACCCTCGAGTGATTCCAGATATTTATCTTTTTTCTGTTAAACATGAAAGAAGATATTTTGAAGAATGTTGGAAACCAGCAGCCATTTGCATCTATAGAAGGAAAAAAAAAAACACTGGTTACCGGATTGCATTATTTTTTTCTAAATATCTTTTATGTTCAACAGAAGAAAGTCAAACAGGTTTGTGACAAATGAAGGGTGAGAAAACTAGCTATTTAAGCCCCCTGATATACTCACAGCAAAGACTTTTTCATTCTGAGCTTAGGGGTTAAAAGTTGTTCAAATAACCAAGCAGCTTTTAATCTTCAATGCTTTTTCCTTTCAGTACTAAATACAATTAACATCACAATCTGATCAAAGTGATAGTAGCTCATGATGCTTTCACAGAGTAGATTTAAGAAAACTGCTCAACGGTATTGAACATGACAAAAAATATTGTCAGTGTTCCAGTTCCATTATAACACATTTTGGTTGCCAATAAAACGAGATCTGCAGATATGCTTTGTACACAGACGTCTGTGACAGACTAAACTGAAGAAAAAGTGAAGCAAAAATTCCCACAGTCAAGCCTAGCTATTATGAATCCTACGGATCAATGGCAGTAAAAAGGTGTTTACCAGCAAACTATCAGGTAAAGGCCTGAAATGAACCAAACAAACTTTATTTTTGGCCTGGCGCTGTATTTACAAAACATCTCAAGGCTAAAAGTAGTTCCTAACTTGCGGATTTAGAAAATCTTAAAAATGATGAGAATGTTAGTCATAAATGTAGAACTTCTAAATCAGTGAAGCATTAAAGATTTAAACCTATTATGGGTTTTTGAAAATGACCTTCTATGCAGTGTGTAACAGCTCTAAGTGAATGAAAACATCCAGCTGTGGCTTAAATCCGAAAGTGCCCTGTTTTTAAAACTATTGATTCTTTAGCAAAATAATTGACTCAAGAGTCAATCAACTGTTCATGGTGCGAAGATGACGATCACTGACAGATGAAGATTCGGCTGCGGTAAATAAAGGGTTAAAGTTCATTTTCACAACAACACCACAGTATATTTCGATACAATAACCTATGTTGCAATGCAGGATTTGTCGGCCATTTGCTATTGAAGGAGCAGCAGAGACTATGGGACTTTGACAGGGACTTTGTCAGCAACTTATACAGTTCAAATAAAAAGACCAGTTTCTTCTTCCTCCGGATCAATACACGTAAGTGTAATTAAAATTGTTTCCTCGTTTTGTGTAGATTGCAAAATATGTGTTTAATTGTGTGTTATAAGTTGTAACCACCCCGCACAGCTTGTAATCACTTATCTATTATAGATCAGTGCTTGTACTGTATCTCTCAGGTTAAATTAGCCACCATTAGCTGTTCCTCACACAAGGCTAATTTTCAAAATAGTTCAACTTTTGTCACTGTGTGGTTTAATACTGAATGTGTGTGTGTCATTGTTATTACATGGGGTTAGGTTTAAGAGTGGAGTATATGCTGGTGTTTAACTGAATTGCTTTATTGCATTCCTGCATTGGGCTCTCACATACTCTCTGCTACTTCATACTGTAGCTGTGATGGCCATTTCTTTCTGTCCTGCGCTAAACCCAGTCGACCAATCACAATAGACTGAGTCATTGGTCAAATCAGAGTAGATTAGCTTTGCTCTGAAGGGTTTGGGAACAAATTAATCACTGAACGAATCATATGGGAGTCACTGGGATAATTAGGTAAAAATAAATGCATATTATAAGACAATGAAAGTGTTTTTTGACCTTGCATACATATCAGTATGTTGTTGGAGACCCATAAAACCAAAAAATATTTCCCAAATGATGTTTAACAGAGCAAGGACATTTTCACAGTATGTCTGATAATATTTTTTCAATTTTTTTTTCAAAGTCTTATTTGTTTTATTTCGGCTAGAATAAAAGCAGTTTTTTATTTTTTTAAAAAACATTTTAAGGTCAAAATTATTAGCCCCTTAAGCGATTTTTTTCCAAAAGTCTAAAGAACAAACCATCGTTATACAATAACTTGCCTAATTACAATAACCCGCCCAGTTAACCTAATTAACCTAGTTAAGCCTTTAAATGTAATTTTAAGCTGTAAAGAAGTGTCTTGATAAATATCTAGTCAAATATTATTTACCGTCATCGTGGCAAAGATAAAATAAATCAGTTATTAGAGATGAGTTATTAAAACTATTATGATTAGAAATGTCTTGAAAAAAAATTCAGGGGGAAAACAGGGGGGCTTATAATTCAGAGGTTTAATAATTCTGACTTCTACTGTGTGTGTGTGTGTGTGTGTGTGTGTATATACATATATATATAAATATATATATATAT
>CAIGQZ010033059.1:17416046-17441332 GCA_903798205.1 Danio tinwini
TGTTGTCACTCGTCACTTTATGTACACTGGAAGCTTCTGTTGCCAAAACAAATTCCTTGTGTGTGTGAAGCACACTTGGCAATAAAACTGATTCTGATTCTGATGTTAGAGCATAAAAACTTTATAGGCTGGCAATTATATGAATTAAATATAAATTATATGAATTCTGTGTTTCTACTACTGTCTGTGTAATACTACACAAACAGATCCAGCTACAAACACAACAGTAATTACAACAACAAACACACAATCACAGACTATAGGTAAATAGCATCATATATAGAGAAAATGATTAACCCTTCATGAATTTTTATTCTTTTTCAAATATATTTTACAATTGATGTTTGAGAGCAAGGAAACTTTTACAGTATTTCTCATAAAAGTTTTCATCTGGAGAAACCTTATTTCTTTTAGTTTGGATGCACTAAAAGTAGTTTAAAAGTAAATAAATTATTATTGTTGTTTATTTTAAGATAAAAAAAGGTAAAAGTAAATCTTAACAGTAAATAAAACATTACCAGAATTGTGTGTGTGTGTGTGTGTGTGCGCGTGCGTGCGTGCGTGTGTATGTGTGTGTGCGCGCGTGTAAACCTGTAAATCAAGTTATTTTAATAATCAGATTTTTGGTAGTTTACAGCATACTGGTGTGAAATAACAAACAATCGGAAACATTATAAAATTGACACAACAGAATTATAAATTAATGCACACTCAAGGTGGTAATAAGGCCACCCTCAAAGCAAATAAAAATAAACACTGTCAAAAAAATAAATATCCAGTGTAGGCAGACTAATGTCTTAGCCTGATATTCAAAAATACTGATGTTGTTGATTTAGATTTTATACCTATACTGCATATTAGTGAGATGTCAGAGCATAAAAGCTTTATAGACCAACAATTAAACAACAATTCTGTTTCTGTGTTTCTGTTTCTGCAGTCATTACTACACAAACAGATCTAACTACAAAGACAACAGTAATTACAACATCAAACACACAATCACAGACTACAGGTAAATAACACCATTTGGCTGGAATAAAAACAGTTTTTTGATTTTAAGGTTTTTGATTTTAAGGTCAAAATTATTAGCCGATTTAAGCATTTTTTTTTCAATACAGGCATTAATGCTAAGTATATTTCTGTTTCTATATTACTACTGTTTTTGCAGTCAAAACTCCACAAACAGATCCAACTACAAAACCAACAGTAACATCAAACACACAATCACAGACTACAGGTAAATAACATCATATATAGATGATGACATTTCTTTTTTGACCAGAAATGATACAGACTTCTCACAACAGTTAATAAGATGATGTACAAGAGGCATCATTGTGGAAAAAAAAATATTTCTCAGCTTTTATTTACAGTCGATGAAAACATCAGGGGTATGAATCATTTCGGCCTTGACTGTATACATTGATTTGTTTGTAAACCTGTAAATCAGATATTTTAATAAGAAGATTTTTGGTGGTTTTCAGCATACTGGTGTGCATGTAAACAGTGAAATAACTCACAATAGGGAAAATAACTATTATAAAATAATGCACACTCGAGGGTAGTGATATGACCACGACTCAAAGCAGATTAAATTATGCACTGGCAAAAAATGTCCAACCTAGGCAAACTAATGTCTTTGCCTAATATCCAAACATACTCATGTCATGTTGATGTAGATTTTACACATTTACTGCGTATTGCTGTGACTTTTGAGTATAAAACCTTTAAAATCTGACAATTATATCCATTAATGCTGAGTGTAATTTCTGTTTCTGTGTTTCTACTCTTTCTGCACTACACGAACAGGTTCAACTACAAACACAGCCGTAATTACAACAACAGGTAAATACACAGACACATATTTTAAAGGTCACGGTTAAAGGAAGGATCAGTGCAGCGGTGTTTATTGACAATTATATGGGAAATAGGGGTTAGGTGATGCACAGTTCAATAGTGATGAACAGGGCTGGAGAGTCCTGGATGGAGCAGACAAAGAAATGTGGTAGTGTTTAATGTGTCCTGGATGGAGTAGTCAACAGCCACAGAACGCCAGGACAGGAGACCAGGGATGTGCAGGCCAGGCAGGAGGTACTGCAGACCAGAAATCCTAGACAGAAGTCGATGACTGACAGAGGACACCAGCAGGCAGTGACTCACAGTGGGCAGTAACAGAGAGAGAGACACAAAGACAGACTGGGGACAATAAACTAACAATAAAATAAAAAATGATAATAATTATAATATTAATGATAAAAGAAATAATAAAACTGTAGAAAAACAAAGGGCAAAGAGAAAGTTAGATATAACTTACTGAAATAAGAACAGGAAGAAATAAAACCAATAAAAGAAACAAAACACTTAAAAGATACCAATATATATATATATAATAAGTAAACCATGAAAGAATAAACTGGATAGGATGGACACTAAAAGGCTGACAAAAGAAATATGAGACAAAGCACAAACTCACAGAACTAATTTTTATTATTATTATTATTATTATTATTTTTATTATATATTTTTCCCACACATATTCATTGGGGTGTATTCATTTTTGCACCGTGATCTTAAATAACTTTGTCAGATTAGGTCCAGTTTGGGCTTTATTAACGAAATAATGATATAATTATAATGAAATAATACCAAATAATGATAATCTCATGTTAAATGATAAAATGTATGCATGCTTTCACTTAAGTATTCCTTTATAGAGGATTAATTACTTTGAATGAAACTGAAGGCCTAGTTGTGAAATGTACGCTCCACCACCCCCTGTCCGAGTACTATAAATGGACATAAGCGTGTATTGTGCTGTATCGAATCGTACCGCTCAGTGAAAATTATACATACCAACATTTTGAGAGACAATCAAATTTATAAAAAGATATACAGGCAAAACAGATTTACTAGAGTGGCTGCTGGGGATATGTTGGTGTCATATATTTTTTTTTGATCTGTGCAAAAACTTATAATGAAACAGCTCACACTTCAGAAAGTTGTAAATGAGCTCAGGCCCGGGTCAGTGGATTAATGGTAATAATGTTATATGTAATGTTTCATTTTGTGCACAGACCAGTCATTTTGTTTCATACATTAATTTTGATTGAACTGTATGTTTATATATAGTCATTAAATGCCACACCTTTAATCATTTTTAATTTTTTTTTTGCAGAATTCCCCATGGTTCTTCATGTTTGTCATTTGTTTAGTGATTTATGTAATGTTGACATTTGCACTTATTGTAGGAGTGTCTTTGCTTTGTTGTTCAACTGGGTCTTTCTGTATATTGCTCAATTAGTGTTTATAAATACTTGCATTTAACTTTTTTAAGGACCTGTCTGCTGTCACGAGTCTGGTGTGCTGTTTATGTCATTATGCTCCATGTGCTTTCTGTTTGTGTCATGTGACTTGTTTGTTTTGTTTTCCTGCCGTTTGTTAATGTTCATTAGTTTCATCTGTTCGTTATTAGTTCAATAATGTTCCATGTAATTATAAGGCCTGAATTTGTTTAGCCCCTTGTCTGGTATTGAATTGTCAACCCTTGATGTCATTCCTGCATGTATTTGTTTCAGTGCCTGTAGTAAGTGTCTTTGTTAATAAATGCATGTTTTTGATAACTCCTGCGATCCTATGTGTTTGTGAGTGAGCTGATGTGACAGAATACCGGACCAAAACAGAAAAGTTGTGGCGTTTGTTTTCCCCTTGTTTTTTATATAGTCTTTTTTTGCCCCAGTGTTTCTTTTTTCTTTCCCCTTGTATTTTTCCCTTTGGGTGTATTTCCATGGATCCCATCTACCACCCTGAGTTCCTTCTCCTCCTGCTGGAGCAGGGGAAACTGAGCCTCAAGGACCACAAGACTGTACTTGTCCATGGCTAATAACACCAGCTATCCGGACAACGAGCTTGAACACCGCCTGCAAAGCACTATCGTTCGATGATGGTCCTCAAAGCAATTTTGCTGCCTATGTGGAGTGGAAATTGGCGAGGAATGAATCAACACTCACTGTCTGTGCAGAGGAAGGCCTCATCGGTGCCACTCCTGACCCAGTGACCAGGTCAACACCCCCTATCTACAGGGAGTGCTTGTCAGAGCCCACCGCAGGCAAAGAGCCACTTGCGTTATGTGAGCCTTTGTCATCATGAGCGACAGAGCAGAAAAACACAGATCAGGAGGAGCTCAGCAGTCCATCTGACCAGGTGTGTGAGCCTGCAGCATCGCTGAAAGTGAGTCTTGGTGGACATCAACGGACCAAGCGAAAGTCCCGCCTACCTCTCCACTGCTGAGGGTAAGCTGCTGCTGAAAACTTAATTGCTGCTCATCGACTTCTGGAGGGAAGTCAGCCCTTTCCCGCTGTTTCCTGTCAGCAAAAGAGAGATTCCAGTATCGAGTCGACGGTTCCCAGACAGTCTCCCAGCCCCATTGATCCCGGTGGACATTAGTTCCAGGGTCATAAGCAGCATCCAACCCAACCCACCATCTCCACCTTCGCTGAAGCCAATGTCTGCAGCTAGTGAGCCAGCCCAGCACAGCTGCAGTCAGCCAGCCCCCCAGCTCACCCTCAATCTCTAGGAGAGGAGGTCTCGCTGAGGGCCTGCCTGCCAGCATCGCCAGCAAGAAGGTGTTGCCCGGCGTCATTGCCTCCGAGCAGCGGACTCCGCCTCGTCCCTCCAACCAATAAGGCACCATGTCGGCTCTCTCCTTTGTGGGCCGGCAACCCACCAGCTCCACCAGCTCCGGGACCTTGACGTCACCCTCGCCCTACGGCTCTCCATCTCCTCTTTGGGCTCCACCACCATCAGCAGCGTCTCCTTTGGTCAGCCCCCTGGAGTCGTTGGCCACTCCATGGTTCCCCCCCTCCATCAAATCCACCCTGGGCTGTCCTCCTGGCTGCGTCCTGGATTATCTACTGCTCCTGCTCCAGCTCCCTTCCTAGTTCCTCTCTCCTGGGACTCCTCTCTGGCCACGCCCTCCATTCCTTGTCCTTCAGCTCTTCTCCTGGCTCCTCCCTCCTAGGACTCTTCCCTGGCCACCCCCCTCTAGCCCTCCTGTGTATTGTATTTATTTTGAAGTCGCGAGGTTGTGCGAGTCTGGTGTTCTGTTTATGTCATGTGATCTTCCCCATGTGCCGTGCTTTCTTTTTATGTCATGTGATTTGTTTGTTTTGTTTTCCCCCAGTTTTGTTAATGTTCATTAGTTTCATCTGTTGGTTATTAGTTCAATCATGTTCCTTGTATTTAATTTAATTCAATTTAATTCACCTTTATTTGTATAGCACTTATACAATGTAGATTGTGTCAAAGCAGCTTCACATAGAAGTTTATAGTAAATTGA
This sequence comes from Danio tinwini, assembly GCA_903798205.1. Taxonomy (NCBI): domain Eukaryota; kingdom Metazoa; phylum Chordata; class Actinopteri; order Cypriniformes; family Danionidae; genus Danio; species Danio tinwini. The sequence continues at coordinate 17,421,382 of CAIGQZ010033059.1, forward strand.
AACAGTGTCAGTTCAGTTTTCAGTGTTTAAGTTCAGTTCAGTTTAGCTCAGTTTAGTGTGGTTTAATAATCACTACTGAGAGTCCAAACACTGTGGAACAATTCCATCGATGCGCAGCTCTACAGATCCTGAACCATGCAAGCCAGTGGCGACAGCAGTGAAGAAAAAACTTCACCAATTGGCGAAAGTGAAGAATTAAAAAAACCTCGAGAGAAACCAGGCTCAGTTGGGCATGACCATTTCTCCTATGCCCAAACGTCTTGTGCAGAGCAGCAGTCTAGGCGCTGAAAGCTGGACCTCAGTGAAGACTCGTCTGTCCTTGGAGCGTCACAGGAATCAGTCTCATCCTCTCACTCCACCATGACCACCACAGCAGCTGCTCAGGATACGGCCTGGTCCATGATTATGAAGACCATGGGATCATCTCGTCGCTCGCATCAGTGGTGCTGCATAGTCTGAGGGCCTCGGGATGACTACCCCCAGGTGGAAATAGACAATAAAGAGAACTAGAATTGTACATTTCCTAAAGAAAATGTGAATGGGGTTTGCGTGGCAAATCGATGGGGTACAATGCATTTTAATCTGTTGCTAGGGTGTTCTGAGTGGTTACTAGGCAGTTTAGGGCGTTGATAGGGTGTTCTGAGTGGTTGCTAAGGCATTGCTAGGCGGTTGCTAGGGTGTCCTGAGTGGTCGCTAGGCACCTACTGAGGCATTACTAAGTTGTTGCTGGGTGGTTGCTAGGCGGTTGCTAGGGTAAGTTGAGTGGTTGCTAGGTAGTTGCTAGGGTACCCTAGGTTGTTACTAGGCAAGCCTCAAATACATGCTAGGTCAATTGTTTATATTTAGTAAGCATTTCTAGCAAGTTACAGCACTTGGCTAGTCAATATTAGCATGTGGCTAGTCACTGCTAGCATGTGTAGCATATATGAACATACGTTTGCTAGCATGAGTCAAACGAACCAATCCCCATGTCTCTACGATGTTCTGATGTTGAAATATAGCTGTTGATAAATGGTTGCTAGGGTACTCTGTTTAGTTGCCATGGGCGTGGTTACAGAGTGAAGTTGGGTGTGGTTGGTAAAATGTAAAAAGTAAAATGAGCCAACCCCCAAGTCAATAGGACACTGCTATGCAAAGATATGCATGTAAGACAGTTATAATGGCAGTCTATGGGATCAGTTTGGGGGCGTGGCTTGTGAGCTTTATTATCATAATGAGATGCTGATTGGTTGCTTGAGTCAAATGAGCCAACCCCCATGTCTATAGGACACTCCTATGCAAAGATATGCATCTGGGCCAATTATAATGGCAGTCTATGGAATCAGTTTGAGGGCGTGGCTTGTGAGTTTCATTATCATATTGAGATGCTGATTGGTTGCCTGAGTCGAATGAGCCCACCCCATGTCTGTATGACACTCCTATATAATGTTATTGATGTGTGACATTTATAATGGGAGTCAATAGGCTTGTAGGAAATGAATGGGAGTCAATGGGCCATGTTAAGTCAATGGGGATCACTTTGGGACGTCCTAGCACCCCAGGGGTACAACTTATACCCCTTTTCGGGGTATGTTCCCACTTAGGCTGAAACCCCCTACAGATGTGGTGAATCCTATATTTCTATGAAATTCACACTGTGTGCAGTGATTCGTCAAAATTCGTCTCAATGTTAAGTAAATGGGAGATTTGGGATGATTTGGGACCCCCTAGCTCCCTAGGGGTACAACATTTACCCTCTTTTGGGGTATGTACTTATGCGTGCTGTAACCCTTTCAAGATGTGGTGAATCCCATATTTGTACGACATTCAGTCTTGGCGCTATGACGATTTCCGGGAATAGTTGTTACTGTGCAGGGCTGTGTTCTAGAAAATGAATGGGAGTCAATGGGGCCATGTTAAGTCGATGGGAAACTTTGGGACGTCCTAGAGCCCCAGGGGTGCAACATTTACCCACTTGTGTGGTATGTTCTTACTCAGGCAGCAACCCTCTTGGGATGTCATGAACCCCATATTTGTAGGAAATTCACTCTTGGAGCTATGATGTGTCAAAGTTTGTCCCCATGTTATGTCAATGGAATTTTTTGGGTGGGTTTTTGGCCCTGCGGGACCAAAAAAAACCGACCCCTTATAAAAGTCATAGCACACCATTCCCGATATAACCGGACGATTTGACCCCACTTTCAGGGGTCTGGGGCAAAAACTGCGGGACTAGTTACACGCCGAGATTTTGTGTGGAAGAAAAAAAACAATAATCATAAGAAAACTGACAGTAAGAATGGACTTTGCCTATGGCAAACCCCATTAATAATTAGCGTAGCTGCTGTTCATAGTGTATTTAAACAAGATGCAAAAACCTGCATGGGGCACATCATGCATCATACCGCTAAGTGATGCACTGAGTGTATGCTTTGCTAAAAAGGTTTTTAATCTAGTTTTGAATTGCGAGAGTGTGTCTGAGCCTCTGACATTATCAGGAAGGCTATTCTAGAGTTTATGGGGCCATAAATGAGAAGGCTCAACCTCCTTTACTCAACTTTGCTATTCTAGGTACTACCAGAAGCAAGTTTTGAGATCTTAAAGAGCGGGTTGGGTTGTAGCGAGACAGAAGGTTGGTTAGATAAACAGGAGCTAGACTATTTAAAGCTTTAAAGGTAAGAAGTAAAATTTTTAATTCAATACGAAACTTAACAGGCAGCCAGTGTAAAGAGGATAAAATTGGGGTGATATGATCATATTTTCTAGACCTGGTAAGAACTCTGGCAGCTGCATTTTGTACTAGCTGAAGTTTGTTAATAGAGGATGCTGGGCAACCAGCAAACAGAGCATTACAGTAATCCAGCCTAGAAGTCATAAAAGCATGGACTAGCTTTTCTGCATCTGAGATGGATAGCATACTTCGTAACTTAGCAATATTTCTTAGATGAAAGAAGGCAGTTTTTGTGACATGGGATATATGATTTTCAAAAGTTAAATTGCTGTCCAATATGCCACCCAGATCTTTTTTATACCCCTTTTTTTACCCCTGAGTTTGTTCAGTCTCTTGTCTGGTATTGAATTGTCAACTCTTGATGTCATTCCTGCATGTATATGTTTCAGTGCCTGTAGTAAGTGTCTTTGTTAATAAATAGGCCTACATGTTTTTGATAACTCCTGTGCTTTTGTGAGTGAGCTGACGTGACACCTGCTCTAAAGTAATTTTTTTGTTTTTTGCACATGAACCAATTTATTGCACTACATTTTTTTGTGTACGTCTATGTGTTAAATAATGTAGATATGTATAGTGCAGTTTTTGCGATCTGAGTGGAGGACACAGAAAATATCCATTCTGAAATTTTAAATGCAGTCCAAAGGTCACATAATTTCTTATCATTTACTTGGCTGCTGTACTGTCCACTGTATGATGGATAACTGAATTTTGATTGTTATTTTAAAATCCTTTTGGAAAGCTGCTTTGGAAGTGAGAATTTAACATTTCAATACTCTTACTTATAAAAACGTATAAACTGCAAATAAACTGTTTTTGTATTATGTTATTTTTCCCAGTACTGGGTTGCAGCTGAAAGGGCAGCCGCTGTGTAAAGCATATGCTGGATAAGTTGGCAGTTCATTCTGCTGTGGTGACCCCTGATGTATAAAGGGACTAAGCCAAACTATAGCCGAAGTCTGTATTGCTGTAGATTGGTTTGTATTTTTTGTCATTTTAGTCACAAAATCTTTAAAATTATATTTCTGACCCATTTTGAGTCACATTCAACTAGCAATGTAGTCCTTTTTAACTAAAAGTTGGGTGTCCTTTTTGTCTTGCAGTATGATATTTTTGTAACTACAATGAACCACTACACCACAAAACAAACAACAAAGGACATTTTGCATTACACTTTCTCATGTGTCAGTCAGTCAGTCAGTCAATAAGCCTAACAATGATATTTAATCTCAGGAAAAACCAGTTCTCTGATCAACAGTTCACTTTTCTGAACACTTTATGAATTATATGCCTGAATTATTTTTGGCATTGACTTTCTAACAAAAAAAATCTATATTTTGCATCAAGATCCAGGTCTTATGAGTAGCAGTTGACAGATCAGCTTTTTAAACAGAACCCAGTTTGTAAATTTCTACCATTTTCAGTTGGGTTTTAATCTGGACTGTTTGCTGACCATGCTGACATGCCTTTATTTTATTTTTGATTAGTCTAATTTTTAGCAAACTTTTGCAACATTTGGGACTTGAAGAAAGTTTGTGGTTAAACTTTTATCCTTAAATTTGATGACATTTTTAGTACTTTCCAAAACCTTTTCGTTTATTGTTCCTCACTGGTGGAATAATCTTTCCATTCCCCCACAGACTGCTGATTCACTAGTGTCTAAAACTAGTAACTAAAAACATCTCTTCAGTGATCACAAAAAATAAGTCCCCCTTTTTAGCTGTTAATTCTCTGAGCACTAACTGTTCCCTTGTATAATTACCACTTCTTGTGTATTGCCTCTTCTTGTTGTATCATCAAATTACAATTACAATTGGCATACTTTTGTAATGAATTCACTGAAGCCAAGTGTTAAAACCCAAGAGGAGTCTTTAATAACCAAAACTTAAAGCTTGGCAAAGCATAACAAAACAAACTCACTGACTGTGGGGTTACACCAGTGGCTCTTAATTTTGGTCCTCGGATCCCTCCGCCCAGCACATTTTGTATGTCGAGAAGTACCTACTACTTCCAACGAGATTCTGAAATGCGCATTAGATGGACACTACGCTATCCCATGATGTCATGCAAGAGATTATATGAATGGTAGTAAGGCAATGCAATTGACATGGGTTGGTCATGTGATAATGACAAATGGCAGATGTAGTACCATTAGTTCTATTCAAACTACTCACATTCATACTATACAGTATATAACACTTTTCTAATGGTAATAAAGTAAATTCAAATTGAGTACCTACTCAAGTAGTAGGCAATTTCAGACACAAGACAACATGACACACCTTACAATTTCCTGGTTAAGTCTTACAATGGCTTTTTTTTTACTCAGAAACTGCATCTCTGCGTCATTTGTGTCTGTCTCTGTTCTGTTTATCTGACGCAATGCAGGAGAAGCAGTGGGTGGGAGAACCAGCTCATTTGCATTTAAAAGAAAAGGCTAAAGAGAGCTACAATTTCCTCTGACCCCAAAACAGACGTCTTTAGCAGAGTATAAATGATCTGATGGGTATTTAAAGCGAAAACTTTACTTTGAGACTTATCTTACATCTTGAAAAAGGAGTACAGAGCCCTTTAAATCACTAGAATGCTAATTTTATCTAAAAATCTCAGTCCTGTTACTTTCTGTTTTACTAATCTACATATTACAGTAAATCCATATTAATCAAAATAGGGGAACAAAGTTTTTTTTGTGTTTTATTCTGCTATCCACACTGAAAAACTCAAGCAAAATATATGTGCCAAGAGACTAAAACATTGTCACGTTATCACGTGAATAGGTTTGGAAACGATTACATGATTTTTACATGAAATGTTACAAAATCAAATTTCACAGAAGTTTCAGTGAGGACAATAACACCTCAGAAGTGTAGTCAAACTTGTTCAGATGAGGAAACTCATTCCTGTTACCTGTTTATTCTTGTTACCAAATGGTAGATTTTTTTTTTCCTCCAGCATTTATCTCATTGCTTAATGAATTGCATTATAAAGCAAATTATTAAGCTAAGGGTTATGCTGCCTTCATAACAAAAATATGGTTTTGTGATTTTTATAAATATACACATTACATGGACATATAGTGTGTTATGAAAAATATGGGCACCCCTCTGTGGCTGCATAATAATGTGCTTTTTCTTTATAAGATAAGATCCCATTGAAATGCCATTCGGTTTCTAGAGAAAGCTGGATAATGTCATGTTTTTCAAACAAAAAATACATAGTGTATCAGTATTTAGATGTGTGAAATTAAATTGAAACTGAAAAATAAGCTATGCAAAAATCTACTCTTTTGTGTAGATTTCAAAACCTGTAGTCACTTAATGCTGTTTGATCACAACACAAAATTGATTTGAGTGACTCAGTGAATCTTAACAATCCCAACACAGGTGCAACCAATCATGAAAAAGGATATTTAAGGAAGCTGGTTGCTAGTTGTGCTTCTCTTTATTGTAAACCTGAAAGTAGCAACATGGGAACCTTAAAAGAACTTCCTAATGACCTAAAAACTAGGATAATTCATCAACATGAATTAGGAGAAGGATGCAAAAAGCTATCACAAAGGTTTAAAGTCTCTATCTCTACAGTCAGAAATATAGTAAGAAGATGGAAGGCCACAGAAACAGTTTTTCTGAAAGAAAGATGTGCTTGATCAAGAAAAATATCTGAAAGGCAAAGGCAAGAAATGGATAATGGTCACAGACAAACCACAGACCACCTCCGTGCTCCAGGAACATCATGCTGCTGGTAATGTCATTGTACATCATTCCACAGTTCAGCGCACTCTTCAAAAAGAACAGCTTAATGGAAGGGTGATGCAGAAGAAGCTTTTTCTGCATTCTGCCAACAAGAAGAGTCATTTGAGGTATGCAAAGGCTCATCTGAACAAGCCTGAATCTTTTTGGAAAAATATACTGTGGATAAATGCCCCAATCATAGGTACTTTGTGTGGCAGGAAAAAGAACACAGCATTCCAGGAGAAGAACCTGCTTCCTGAAAAATATGGTGGGGGTTCCATCATTCTGTGGGGATGTGTGGCAAGCACAACTACTGGAAACCTTGTCAGAGTTAAAGTTTGCACGGATTCTACCAGTATCAGTGGATTCTGAAGAACAATGTTCAGGAATCAGTCAAGAGGCTGAAGTTGGATGTTTCAGGGTTGGATGTTTCAGCAGGACAATGACCCAAAGCACAGTTTCGGATCTACCAATGAATCAGACATGATACAATGATGTAGAATAGCCATCCCATCCCCAGTCACCTGTCTGTTTTTGTTATGAATTAAATTACATTGTATCATTTGAATAAATAAATGTTATGTCACAACTAAAATGTAGCTTTTTTCCCTAGGGTATAAAATATGTTCAAATTAAATTGCTGATTTGGAAGGCCAACAGGCTGGCTTGCAATTATGAAAATGATCAGGGGTGGCCAAACTTTTGCATAAGAATGTACATATTTTAAAATGAAACCCACAATTTCTTTACAACAATCACCTCCTGCAGATGAAAACAAGTTGTTTTGTTGAAAGTTTTTATTTATTTATTTATTTTTTGCCAACAGGACTCATAAAACTGCATCCATCTTCCACTAAAGCGGTGTAAAAAATTAAAGAAATTTAACTGAAATGGACCAGTTCATGTTAAATATGTGTTATTGAAATCAGTTGTGAAAAAGGATTAAAAACAAAGTTTAACTTTGAAGAGTTTCTAAAGCAATGGCACCCATTTGGTGGAATGGCCTTTACTTAGAAAATGTGAAAAAGCTATTTTTCAATCGCACAAGATGTGAAACTACTGTTGCGAGCACTTTTAACTTACAATATCTGGCTCTGAATCTTCTTTCTGGACCTGATGAGTCACGTAAACAGGTCACAATCAATGCATGACCCTCACAGGATTACATTAAATTTCCATTAAAAAGCCCGCCCGCATAAGAGCCTAACGTTACTCACCCATTCGTGCCTTGCATGACTCGAAGACTAAAATAAATATTGACTTTGGTTTTGATTTGTTTTCACCTATGAAATGTTTTAAACTCACTAGCGCAAAGCTCTCCAGCAAGTTAAACCAAAGTCCAAATGGATATGCAACTTTAATTCATCCAAAAAAAAATCCAAAACGCGGTAGTTTATAAACTCAGCAACTCCCCCTGCTTACTGTGATAGAAAAAGAACATTAAACTACAATTTAAATGTTGAATTTATTTTAAGATAGACACACATTCATGATGCGACACAACACTTTTTATATCTCTAAAGTCCCATAAATGTGATAATGATAATTTGTACCTGTTTGATATTTAAGTTGCGGGCGCCATCTTAAGGCAAGACCCGGGAATTTATTCCATGACCCTCAGTGCATTATGTAGCCTAACGTTTTCGATAATGATTTGATGTTTCACTCGAACACAATCTTCAAATTAAAAATGTATAATAATATTTTTTTCTAGTTTTACCCTGTTGAGATTGTTAGCACTTGTGTATAACCCTCATTTATTTTTAGACCCTTTTACTTTTTGTGTGTTTTTTCTGTCTTATAGCTATTCTTGGTAGGCTTTTCATTATCATTAAGAATATGGTCAAGTTTGTTAAGGTTTTACATTTATAAATGATACACATAAAATACAGCTCAAAACTATTATTAAAACTAATGGAAATAATCGTTTTGGCCTTTGATTCTAGATTGAAAGGTTAAAAGAAAACCTTGATTGGCTATAAAGAAAAACCTGCAAACATCAAAATTGGTTGTAGCATTTTGGGAATAAAACAAAACATTAAAAAAAAATTGTTTTGACCTACCATGACTCTAGTAAGCAGAAAAAGAAACAGAAAAATTGCTTTATTGATTTTATATTATTATTGTAAACAAGTAACATAAACAAAGGCTTCAAAGATTAATCTGATCACCTCCACTATGCAATTATATATGGCATAACAGATCAGCATGTCACAATAAGTTTGAAATCCACTGACATTTCTAAGCATTAAACAAAATGTAGCCCATAGGGATAAAATCTGTATTTGATTAGTTTGATCAGTGGAGAATCACATGGATGCATTTTAAAATTAACAAGTAAGGCTATTACTGAAATTGATTCAAATTGTGGATATTAAATATATGAATAACGAGTTATACATTTTGATTAACCTACTTTTTTGTTACAGCATGCCAACATGCAAATGTGTTGTTTTAACAAGAATAAATCTTGCTAATATTTAAATGGGTACTCAAATAAAAAGTAATTAGAGTTCTCAGTATGTTTCTGAATCTGAGTATTTTAAAATGTAAATGATTCTAATTCATATCAAAGTTATTTGATTACATAATCCAGATTTCAGGCATGCAGATGCTGCCCACTGTCCCTGGAATTAAAGAGCTGCTGGTTGGGCTTAGTTTTTTAAAGCTAAAATGTATTTATTAATATATCTATTTGTATGTATAACTATTATCAAGAGAGGTTATCATTATTCCATCATTGTGACATGTTCATGTGTAATAAATCTTTGATTTTCAAATGAAAATAGTAAATTAATTAAATAAAATGAATGAAATAATGTCCAATCATATAATGGTACAAGACACAATTCTGTTAGAACAATTAATTATTGGCTTGTTTAACCTTACAATATGAATAATATGAAGTTCTGTTTTAGAAAGTCAAGTCCATTTGTTAGTTTGTTTGTTTTTTGCTTCTATTATTATTATTGTTATTATTATTATTAATAATATTAGTAGTAGTAGTAGTAGTAGTAGTAGTAGTAGTAGTAGTAGTAGTAGTAGTAGTAGTACTACTACTACTGATGTTGTTGTTAATGCTTAAACAACTGCTCTAATTAGGCCACTGTTACCCACTAGGGTCAAATACTTGGTTTGGCCAAAAGAGGGCATCAGTAACTTAATTTGACAATAGAAAGTCTGGTTGAGCAGGAGGACAAACTATACAACACTAGCTATGTTTCCATCCACCTATTTTATGCGCATTTTGGATATGCGCATAAAAAACGGTTGATGGAAACGCCATGTTGCGCATAGATTTTGAAAATGCGCATGACTGAGTAGGATAAACTTTTTATTCGATAAGAAAAGATGCGCATAAACTACGATGGAAACACTTTACCGCATAAATTCCAGTGTGCGCATTAAAAAAGGTCATGCGATTTTGTTATAAGAGATCATGTGAGGATAAAAATGTGTGTGAATGGATAAACCAGCAGGCTGAGCATTATAAACCATCAAAAATGTTGTTTTGGTTATTCTAAAACGCCTTACCGTGTTATTATATTATTAATGACATCCAGAATCAAGAGCGTCTGTGCTCCGCGTCTGACACCTTCAAACGCCACCACGCGTTCACTGTGTGTCAGGATTGCCTTCTGAGGCGCTAGTCGTTTATTAGATGAAGATAATATTGACGCAGCCTCTCCTACTGCAGTAAATTCAGTTCTTACTGTTGATATTTGGCGCCAGTTAATCAGGAAGTGACGATTTTGTTCGTTTTGACTCGTTGGATAGAAACGCAGCTTTATTCACACGTATTTAATGCGATAATCCAGTTTTGCGCATGAAGTTCATTCGCATTTTTGGATGGAAACATAGCTAATGAGACAGTCTATTACCCTCCTCTCGTATCTTTTATAAGCAAAGCGGTATAACAAGGTATTTTCATATCGTTATTGAAACCCATTTGTCGGAGATACTTTAATAAATTAAAAGTGTTTTTTTTTTCATTGTATATTTTTATCTTGTTCTTGTGATTTTTTTGGTCCGTTTCAGATGTCTGCTGCGCGCGCTCTCCTTTCGCTGATATTTGGATTTACCATGCTGAAGTTCATCTGCTGTTACAGTGATGGAAGTGTATTGACCGACCAGTGTCAAAGTATGGATATAATTCATTCAGGACAACCCACAAGACAAGATTCAAACCCTTTCACCGTCGTTCCAGATAAGGTGACCGTGGACAGTTCGCAAGTGGGAACAAGCATCACAGGTAGAATCTTAAAGACGCTTTCATCCACAAGCGGGGAGAACAGGGTACAAAGTAACACTTTTTGGTTTTGGTAAAATAATGAACAAAGTAATGAGGTTAGGAAAACTATCTTTTTTATTTATTAAATAAAAATAAATAAATTATAGTATGATCATTTTCGAAAGTAAAACTTACTGTTTTAAAATGTATTGTACTTTACAATAACAGTACATTAAACATTAATATGAATTAATGTACTGTTACATGGGCATGGCTCATGGGCTAATCATGAACTAACTTTAACTACAACATGATTCATGTGTGAATAATGGCTACATTAATTACTTGTGGGTACATGTGGTTGATTAATTTATTAATTAACATTTAAGTTTATGCTAAATGTAACTAACATGAACTCATGAGATGTTAATGTTTAATTATGTCTTTACTTGAGGGACACATTATTATTAACTCATCCTTAACTACTTATCAACTCCTGTGTTTAAACTGATCTTGTTGATGTTGACAAAACAGTTTTATATTGTTATTCTGTGTAAACCCACGAGACGGACATACATAAAGAGTTTATGAGCAGTTAAGAATGGGTAATGATAATGTGCCCCTCCAAGTAAAGTCATGATATGATTATACATTAACATATCATGAGTTCATGATGGTTAAATTGAGCATAAACTAATGTGCTATAATACATTAAGTAACAAACAGTTATGTACTAACAAATAATTAAGGGAACCGTTATTTACACATGAACTTATGTGATTCATGTTGTAGTTAAAGTTAGTTCATAATTAGCACATGCATTAACTCATCATTTGTTAATAATAAAATAATGTTTAGTTTACATTTTAAAACATCATTATTTATGTACTGTTATTGTAAAGTGTTACCACATTTACTTTGATGTTAAAACAAAAACATTCACAGAAAGGAAATTTCTTTCAAACTTTTTATACAACAACATTAAAGTACACAATTCTTCTCACAGATGGTGCAAACAGATTTAAATTGACTCTTGCTACAAATACAGGATTAAAAGGTCTCATATAGACCAAATTTATGCTGATGTCTCATATTGCTCTATATAGTAATTTTGCTAAATGATTTGATTGTAGCTTCACCAGAACAGGTTTTTCAGGGGTGGGGATTCAGATTTGTCCGGGGAGTCAGATTTCGATATAGCCTACAACACTTTGACAGATCTTTTCTGTCTATCGCCAAAGATGCAAAGAGTAAAGATTTTACTATTTACCCCATCTGCGGAGTTAGTTGGCTTATGACTTACAGCATGACTTGCGAACAAGCCTTTTTTGGGATTAGAATTATCATAGATTTTTTTTCCAGAGCTCTGATACTGTTTGCGTATCGACTGAGAGCTGAAAAAGACAATACAAGGCTGATGTGAGCTCCTCAGCAAATGTTTTTAAAAGAAAACATGTTATGCCATCAAGTCCCATTGCCTTGTTATAACATAAATATTTAAAAACCCTTTTAACATCTCCTTGATATATTAACATTCTAGTTTAAACCATATTGCAATTTACGTACCTCAAATTTCTTCACATTCTTCCAAAAATCCAAAGTATGTCTCAAATCTCATATAAAAATGATTCAGTTAATTTACCTTAACAGTTTTGATACAGACAAATAATGAATCCTTTTTTCCTTTAGTCCTGATAATCCATCAGCTTATGAACACAATGAATCACCTTATGAATGAGTGCTTATGAACACAATATTTGGTTTGCTGCTCTAATAGCATTCCCATTAGATGGAATATACACTGCACAAACAAATATGCTAGTAAATTCCACCTGCAAATAAAACAGACATAAATGTAACACACAATAGTTCCAGATTACGGTTGCAAATGCTTTCTTTTGTCGCAAAATTTCAACAACCAGCGATCATAATATAGATACAGACCCCTCACCCTTTTGTCTTACCAGAGTTCTCATCTTTGTCCAAGTGTAGATTGGAAAAACCATCAATTTGTATCAAACTATAGTGATGGTGAGTAAATTCTGAAAGAAATGATGACTATCCCTTTAACACAACTCTGACACACCTTTTTTAATCTCTCACACCTACACAATTGTTTCATGCTATTAAATTTAATATTGATTTAATTGAACCACTTTAAATCATCAACCAATTATTAACTTAACATTTATTCTGGCATACGCTCACTTTTAAAAAGGAAGAGGAAGGAAGCTTTCTACACAAAGTTTTATAAATGAGACCCCCTGCAGACATGTGAGATGAGAGAACATTCATTCATTCATTCATTCATTCATTCATTCATTTTCTTTTTGGCTTAGTTCCTTTGTTAATCAGGGGTTGCCACAGCGGAATGAACCAACAACTTATCCAGCATTTGTTTTACGCAGCAGATGGCCTTTCAGGAACCGGGAAACACCCATACACTCTTGTATTTAAACACATACACTATGGCAAATATAGCTTACTCACTTCAACTACAGTTGAAACAAGTTTATATAAAAGGCACATAACCATTTTAAAAAAAGTCAGATGTTAATGTAACTAAACTTTTTCACTTTTAGGTAAGTTAGGATTATCAAATTTGTGCATGCTATGCTTTATAGCAGAATAATTAGAGAGAGATTTTTTGAGAAATTGTTATAACTTTTCTTGAAAGTCAAGTTTGCATACAATAAAAATGTTATGCCTCTGGAACAGCTTAGATGATGGTGTCAAGGTTTTGGAAGTTTCTGATTGGCTAATTGACAACATTTGAGTTAATTGGAGGCACAACTGTAGAATAGTATTTAAGAAAAACCTCAAACACACTGCTTCCTTGGGTGACAACATGGGAAAATCAACAAGCCAGAATCAACAAAAAAGCCAGATTACAATTTGCTAACTTACACTGGGAAAAAGAATAATTTTTGGAGACGTGTCCTGTGGTCTGATTGAACTGTTTGGCCATAATGACCAGTGTTTGTAGGACAAAGGGGAAAGCTTACAAGCTTAGGAACACCATCCCAACTTTGAAGTATAGGAGCGGCAGCATCATGTTGTGGGGCTGTTTTTCTGCAGGAGGGACTGGTCCACTTCACAGCAAAGATGGCATCATGAAGAAAGAACATTATGTAGAAATACTGAAGCAACATCTCAAGACATCAGGAAATTAAAACTTGGCCACAAATGGGTCTTCCAAACAGACCATGACCCTAAGCATACTGCCAAATCAGTTAAAATGTGCTTTAAAGACAACAGAGTGAATGTTTTGGAGTGGCCATCACAAAGCCCTAATCTCAATCTTATAGAAAATTTGAGTTGAAAAAGCTTGTGCGAACAAGACAGCCAACAAATCTGACTCAGTTACACCAATTATGTCAGGAGGAATGGGCCAAAATTCCTTCAAACTATTGTGATAAGCTTGTGGAAGGATACCCAATACATTTGACCAAAATTATACAGTTTAAAATAATAAAATACCAAAGAAATGTATGTAAACTTTTCACTGTCTAGAAATTAATAAAGAATTCTCAAAAAAATCCTCTCATTATTCTGGCATTTATTCATTCTTTCATTTTCTTTTTGGCTTAGTCCCTTTATTAATCCAGGGTCACCACAGCGGAATGAACCGCCAACTTATTCAGCACGTTTTTACACAGCAGATGCCCTTCCAGCCGCAACCCATCTCTGGGAATATTCTGGCATTTAGCAAATGTAAATTATTTAGGTAATCCTAATGAACCTAAAATAGTAAACATTTAGTATGATTTACCATCAGACATTTAAAAAAAATGGTTATGTTCCTTGTTTTAGAGTCTATGTAAACTTCTGGTTTCATCTGTATAGTGCATGTCTTTGGATTGTGGGGGAAACCCATGTCAACACAGGGAGAGCATGTAAACTCCACACAGAAATGCCAACTGACCCAGCCGAGGCTTGAATCAGTGACCTTCTTGCTGTGAGGCGATCATGCTACCCACTGCGCCATCGTGACACCCCTGAGAGAACATAAATAAATAAATATTTCAGAATAAATTACAGCACAAAAGAGAAGAATATATTTTCACTATTCAGCTGTTGTTTCTCCATTAATTTAGCCTTTATGTCCATGATGTTATATTTACATGGCTAAACTTTAGCTAGGCGGCGCAGTAGGTAGTGCTGTCGCATCACAGCAAGAAGGTCGCTGGTTCAAGCCTCGACTAGGTCAGTTGGCGTTTCTGTGTGGAGTTTGCATGTTCTCACCGCGTTCGCGTGGGTTTCCTCTTGGTGCTCTGATTTCCCCCACAGTTCAAAGACATGTGGTATAGGTGAATTGGGTAAGCTAAATTGTCCGTAGTGTATGTGTGTGAATGATGTATGGGTGTATGGGTGTTTCCCAGTGATGGGTTGCAGCTGGAAGGGCATCCGCTGCGTAAAACATATGCTGGATAAGTTGGCGGTTTATTCCGCTGTAGTGACCCCAGATTATTAAAGGGACTAAGCCAAAAAGAAAATGAATGAATGAATGAATGAACTTAAGCTACTTAAATGGTTTGCTCATGAGTCATGGAGGAGGACCAATTGACAATATTTGCTTTTGGTCTTTTGGATAACTGTTTTGTCTTGGTTCACAACAAGCACTGCATCATTCGCTCTTCAAACTAAATTACTATGAGGCGCTAGACTGGACAAAAGTCAAGCGAAGGAGAGAGACCGAATAGACGCGAGGTAAACCGGGTGCAGGCGAGAGACCGAGTGCACACAAGAGAGGCCGGTGTTGGCGTGCGAGAGAGACTGAGAGACTATTAACCTTACTATCATTAATTATTACTATTACTAATACTACTGTTTACTAGTTTGTTTCCATGGGTTCTGTTTAATTTAAAAATAAAACATGTTTTTTAATACAATTGTAACATTTGTCAAGTTATAATTTAGGATAATTTTTATTAAATTTCTTAAATGTATTTAAGATAATTTGAGCAGTTTTGCTGAATTAAAAATGCAGTTTATTACTCTGTTGTGTCCTAGTTTAAAAAATACTGAACATGGTCATGTAAATTTAAAAAGAAAGAAGGTTGCTGTTTTAAGCCCAGGCTGGGTCAGCCCCGGCTGGGTCACCACAGTCAACTAAATTGGCCGTAGTGTATGTGTGTGAATGAGTGTTTTCCAGTGATGGGTTGCGGCTGGAATGGCATCCGCTGCGTAATAATATACGATGGATAAGTTGGCGGTTCATTTCGCTGTGGCGACCCCTGAATAATAAAGAAACTAAGCCGAAAAGAAAATGAATGAATTAATGAATAAATTAATGTAATAATTCATTAGGCCTCTGATATAACAAACTGATACATTATCTTTTCTTTATATGGGTTTAATCAAAGACTACAGAATATTATACAGGGACTTATACAGGTTTTATTCAGAGTAAAAAAAAAGTTTTTTTTAATCATCCAATTATTAAACAATGTTAGAAAAAGGTTCATTGTAGAGATCAGGCAGCTTTCGTAAATGCAACAGGAGAGGAAATAGTGTGAACTCGCTGATGTGATGACAGCTCCAATCATTGTTATTGTAGCTCTTTTGCAGTAAACTATAGTGCAACAAATTAATGAAACTTATATTATTATAAGTTATTATATATAAAAAGTTGGCTCTGTATGTTAAATTTCTCTCTCTCTCAATTCAAATTTATATTTCCAAAACATTTGTAATTATAACATTAAATAGAACATATGAACACAAATCACAGTATTGGTAATAGTTATTAATAATATTAAAGATAATAGTCTCTCGGTCTCTCTCATGCCCCAACACTCGACCTCTCTTGTGTGCACTCGGTCTCTCGCCTGCACTCGGTCTACCTCGTGCCCATTTGGTCTCTCTCATTCGCTTGACATTTGTCTAGTCTGGCGCCTCATAATTTACAAGCATGCAACATTCTGTCTCAATCCGCCAAAAAAACTTAAATTCCCAAAGCTCTCAAGCTCACTCCCCTCTTTACATAGGCTACCTGGTTCTTGCTTTCCTCAATGCTACTAGTGTGATCCTCTAGTCTACACTACAGAAAAAATGTAGTTTAATGCTTTAAACTTGTTGTCTTTTCAAACTTGTCAGCAAAATGTATAACTTTTCCCACAGTGACGCTCTCAACTTCTTCTGCTCCATTTATGGGTTTTATGTTGGAGGCTCGTGAGTGTGATAATTGTCCACCCGCTGGTACTTTTAGTTTGCTTGACTTGGACAACAGTCTGCTCCTATGTGGCGTGAGTCCTGCCAATCACACATACACATACAAGCAGCAGTTGGTTTTTGTGATTTATGAGAACTCTCCATAGACGTAATGTATATTTATAGCTTACTGTAACCCTCACAGGAGAACTGTGCCTAAATTAAATGTGAAAACCCCTGTTAAGTGTAATTTTTTTAACAGTTTTATCACAGCGCATTTCTCATAAACCAACTCAGTATTGTAATACCTAGGTCGTACCCATGTTATTGTACAAATTTGTGTCCTTATAAACCACATAAACAAGCACACACACTTTTACACTCTTTTATACAGGCTTCTTTGAGCAATTGTTAAATGTTAGCAGCTGTAAATTCTAGTGTTTAATCTAGCTGTAAAATCAAGTGTTGATCTTATGCATTTATTAGGCCCAGGCCGTGGCTCAAACTGATAACTCAGATAAATATTCAGTCCAAGTGACATGGATGCCTCAAGCCACTGGACAGTTTTTCTTCAGGTAAATTCTTTTGATGCTTTGAGAAAAAAAGCAATACATACTTCACAGGCTGTTCAAAGCTTTTTAAAAAATTTTTTTAATGTATTTTATAGAATGTTTTGCATTATGTGGAGATTAGCACTGTGGGTTATGGGGATCACTAGGCCCAAATCTATAAATCAGCCCTAGGACAAAATTAAAGGGAAAAAATTATTCATGGTTTTATTGCAGTTTATACTGCTAGTTTGTAAATCTCATAAATGATTTTCTTTTCAGATCTGCTTTCATTAAAGATTTCAGTACATTTTGGCTAAAGAAAGCAATCATACTCTCGACGACAACAACATCACCGCCGGCAACAACACTGACAATGACGCAGTCAATTATGCACACAATGACGCAGACAACGATGCAGACAACAGTGCAGACAACGGAGCAGACAACGATGCAGACACCGATGCAGACAACGATGCAGACAACAATGCAGACACCGATGCAGACAACGATGCAGACACCGATGCAGACAACGATGCAGACATCGATGCAGACAACGGCGCAGAAAACGATGCAGGCAACGATGCAGGAAACAATGCAGGAAACGATGCAGACAACGATGCAGACAACAACACAGACAACATTGACACCAACCACAACACCTACAGCACTGCAGACGATGATGAAAACAGCCACTACAACAACTACTGACACCACCGCTACTGTAACAACTAGGCGTACAGCAATAGGTAATAAAAACATCAATATACAGCAAAAGAATCAAAATCCTCAAACAGTGGCCATATCAATATAAATTATGGGCAGTTTACCCAAAAATGAAAATTCTGTCATTTACTAACTCTGCACTACTAATGATGAGTTCATTTCTTCAGTTGAACACAAAATAAAACATGTTGAAAAATGATGGAAGTCTGTAGTCTTCGACTTTTATAATATATTTTAATATGGATGTCAAGCTCTAGTTGCTTCCAGCATTTTTCAAAATATCTTCTTTTGTGTCTAATTAAAAAACTCAATGGCTTGAAACCATTTAATGGTGATACATTTATTTTATTTTATTTTTTGAGTGAAGTTTTACTTGAAACAGTAGCATTTCTGTATATTTTTTAAATGTTTTATTGTGTATGAAAAGCACTCTCTTTCTCCTGCTGTCTCCTATTCAAACGCACACAAACAAACACTTAAACCTAAATGGAAACACACTCATGAATAAAGTGTCTGTTGCCAGTGCTACCTGTTTTGCAAATCTAAATTTACATACATGAGATTCTCAATTGTGAAAATAATGGTGTTGTTCTTAAAGCAGAATATTGTGTGTAGCAACGATGCTGCTGCAGGATACACACACACACACTCAAACTTTAATATCTGTATTATTAAATGCATTATTAAGTGCATGAGTCTGCTTTTAAGAGTCAAGTCTCTGTTACTAGCTATGAAAACATTTTGAAACGAACAGAAGCTTTAGATGGACAAGTAACTAGTACAAACAAATGTGATTAACTAATGAAAACCTGATAAACGTCTTGTATAGAACATCTCAACATGTCTTGATGTGTGGTTGCCATACTTTAAGATGAGTAAATAACATAACATAATTAATATAAAATGATGCACACTCTATGTAGTGATATGGCCACAACTCATTTGTTTTTAATATACATTAGGGAAAATAAAATCCAGTGTAGGAAAACTGATCTCTTTGCCTGATATTCAAACATACTGATGTTATGTTGATGTACATTGTTGAAGAAATAATAGTATTCTATAAATACACAATTAAAAGCTGTACTGCTTTTTTTATGCTCTCATCATGTCTCGTAGACACATCCACTGCACCACCAACCTCAGCAGTCAACAGTACACAAACAGGTCTAACTGTATTTACAACACCAAACCTACAAACTACAGGTAAATATTGTTTTCATATACAAAATCAAATGTATTAAGTAGATTTTTAAAGTAAGTAAATGTATTACCTAGAAAAATCAATTATAATTACAGATCTGGGACTGATAGTGTTACAATAGTCAGAGTAAACATATTTTTTATGTCACTACACCTTATGTAGTCTTGAATTATCAGGTTATTGATTTTTGTTTAAACCTATAAATCAGGTTGTTTTAATAAAGCAGATTATTGGTTGATATCAGCATACTGGTGTGCATATAAACAGTAAAATAACTTTGGGATAATAACTATTATAAAATAATGCACACTCGAGGTGGTGATATGGCCACGACTCAATGCAGGTTAAAATATATACTCTCAAAATGTCCAGCCTAGGCAAACTAATATCTTTGCCTGATGTTCAAGCTAGTGATGATATGTTGATGTAGATTGTAAATATATATACTGCATAATAGTGTGATTTTAGAGCACACAACCTTTATTGGCCAACAATTATAGGCATTAATTTGGAGTGAACTTTCCATTTCTGTGTGTCTACAGTCAATATTATAGTAAAAACAGATCCAACTAAACATAACATTATTTACACCATCAAACACACACTCATATACAGAGCTCTTGATTAGCCCTTTGTGAAATTTGTATATTGTAT
>CAIGQZ010033059.1:17451332-17468391 GCA_903798205.1 Danio tinwini
ATGAATTCACTGAAGCCAAGTGTTAAAACCCAAGAGGAGTCTTTAATGAAGCTATAAACACATAACCAAAACTCAAAGCTTGGCAAAGCATAACAAAACAAACCCACTGATTGTGGGGTTACACGCACACAAATCTCGACAAGGAACAACTTATCTAGAACAATCAATGAGGAACACGACTAAATCAACCAATGAAAACATGACACAAGAACAAAGGAGCAAATACCCAGCAGGAAACAGGAAGACAAGACTAAACTACAAAATAAACGTGAAAGCTGTGTCCGAAATTGCATACTTCCATACTATATAGTGCGCTAAAAGCAGTATGTGAGCTAAGTAATATGTCAGAATTCATAGTATTAAAAAATCAGTAGGCGAGAAGTACCTATGGGATGGACGCCACGCTATCACATGA
The DNA here is from genome assembly GCA_903798205.1 of Danio tinwini. Lineage (NCBI taxonomy): Eukaryota > Metazoa > Chordata > Actinopteri > Cypriniformes > Danionidae > Danio > Danio tinwini. The sequence goes on from CAIGQZ010033059.1 coordinate 17,451,748, forward strand.
TGCAACGCAAGAGATTACATGAATGGGAGTGAAGAAATGCAAATAACATTGGTTGGTCACGTGATAATGACAAATGGCGGATGTAGTACCATTAGTTTCATTCATACTACTCACATTCATAATATAGAACATACTTTCTAATGGTCATGAAGTAAATTCAAATTGAGTACCTACTCGAGTAGTAGGCGATTTCAGACACAAGACAACGTGACACACCTTACAATTTCCTGGTTAAGTTTTACAGTGGCTTTTTTTTTACTCAGAAACTGCATCTCTGCGTCATTTGTGTCTGTCTCTGTTCTGTTTATCTGACGCAATGCAGGAGAAGCAGTGGGTGGGACAACCAGCTCATTTGCATTTAAAGGTAAAGGCTAAAGAGAGCTACAATTTCCTCTGACCCCAAAACAGACGTCTTTAGCAGAGTATAAATGATCTGATGGGTATTTAAATTTAAACTTTGCAGACACATTCTGTAGACATGAAAGACTTGTCTTACATCTTGTAAAAGGGGTAAATAGGAGCCCTTTAAATACCTAGAATGCTAATTTTATCCAAAAATCTCAGTCCTGTTTCTGTCCTTAAAAAAGATTAGCGTCCTTTGGTTTTCTGTTTTATGAATCTACATATTACAGTACATCCATATTAATCAAAATAAATTAAAATTAAATTTACTCTGCTATCCACGGATTCCACGCTGACAAAATATATGTGCCAAGAGATTGAAACAAAGTGTTTCCACATTGTCACGTTATCACGTGAATAAATTTGGAAATGATCACGAGTTTGACATGAAATGTTACAAAATCAATCAAAGTTTCAGTGAGGACAATAACACCTCAGTCACATGAGGGAAACTCATTCCTGTTACCTGTTTATTCATGTTACCATATGGTAGATTTTTTATTGTTAGGTCCAGCATTTATCTCATTGCTTAATAAATTGCATTATAAAGCAAAAATATGACTTTGTGATTTTTAGAAATATACACATTACATGGACATATAGTGTGTTATGACAAATACATATTTTAAAACGAAACCCACAATTTATTTACAACAAACACTTCCTGCAGATGAAAACAAGTTATTTTGTTGAAATAAAACAAATTTTTAAGCATGCTTTTTAAAAAGGCTTAAGAGTTTTGCCAACAGGACTCATAAAACTGCATCCATCTTCCACTCTAAAGCGGTGTAAAAATTAAAGAGCCCCTATTATACATTAAAAAGGGTCATATTTCGGTTTTATGGGTCTCAAACAACATACTGATATGTATGCAAGGTCAAAAAACACGTTCATGGTCTTATAATATGCATTTATTTTTACCTAATTATCCCAGCGACTCCCATATGAATTGTTCAGCAATTCATTTGTTTCCAAGCCCCTCCTTAGCCAAAGCTAATCTGCGCTGATTGGACCGATGACAGCCTGTTGCCATTGGTCGACAGCGTTCAGCGCGAGACAGTAAAATGCCCAGCGTGGTTTATCAAGATCCGATCGCAGCGGACGCCCGAAACACGCTTCAAAATAAACTTACTAACACCACAGTAAACAGTACCCGGTTCTATTATTCAGACACCTCACCCCCGAAAGCAGTGCAGTTAAACACCACAAATGCATTTAAATCCGTAAACAAAGCAGCATGCGTGGCGTTTTCAACATGGCATTAGACACGATATGGGAATATAGAGTTAACCTGATACAGTGCAAGCGGTTACAAGTAATGACACAATTAAATACATACTTTACACTGAAAATATCCGTGACGTCACCCAAAGGTTTCTGAACACTGCAAAAAAAGCTACAAATAGGCGTGGCCAACCGTCACCATTTTTTTAGCGCGTCATCGCACCAAACGTGGGATACCAAATAAGGGCAAAGAGGCGGAGAATGAGCGGAGCTACAGACGCATGCTTGATTCTCAGCATTTTGCTGAGACCTGGCTTAGACAGACTTTTTACTTTGGGAGAACGTGTAATACTTCATTACCTGTGACTCGTTTGTATTCTGACCACACGTGCTTGGTTGTAGACTATATCAATAAAGTGTATAGACTTTTAAAAACACTGTTGTAATACATTGAGCCACTAAACATTGTTCTTATGACGTTTTTCGATAGGAGGAAAATGCGAATTACTTCCAAACACTTCAAATATAGTCTGTGTTAGTAAATGCAAGGCTGTCTATAAAAATCCAGCACTAACACTGTATGACAACGCTTCAGATAACTGTTCTAGAGCCTACAGCTAATCAATCTGACAGATTCTGGAGTGCATTACAGGTCTAAAGAACATTTAAATGATAAATTATCTTAAATAAAACAAATACATTTATAGAGATGGTATATAAGTATACAATTTCACTCACCTGGGAAATGGAGGCAACTTGAACTGTTTGTAAGCACAATTAAGTCCACACAGCATGCCATATCATCTGACAATTGCAGGGAATAATTCCAAAAGGCAAAGGACTGTGTAAAGAAACATTAACCAAAACAAAAATACGATGTATATGCCGAGCTCAGCGGCTAATTAGCCAGAATCATGCCTTTAACTATGCAAACTTTATATAACTTAATAAAAACGAAACGGATGAGTTATAAAAAAATTCACCTCCCTCACAGTTGTCATGAAGGGTAATCATAGCTATATGCACCAAAGCCATCGTTTGTACCAGGCTGTAAACATGTTTTTATCAGCTGTAAAAATGGCCAATTTACCTATGCAGAAAGAAAGCACTTGGACTTCCTGGAGCCAGCCCCCCAAGGCAAGTCAATGAATTGCAGTTTTAGTTACTTCCGTATTGGCTTCCCGAGGGAGAGCGGGAGGTTGCCGCTTGATTACACCAAATTCTGTGACCATTGTATTCTGTCACCCTAGTACGCGCTGTTCTCACTGTTTGGCTTGAACTCGCTCCCACAGCATACATACTCTCACATGAATGCGCTGGAATGAACTGTTCAATACTAGTATATATAAAATCCCTTGTATTTCACACAGAAAAATGTAATGTTCTTTAAATGCAAACAGCTTAGTGCCCTTGAGTGCCCAATGTGCACTGTCAATCACGTGAGAGTATGTACACCGTTTGCCTGTCTTGGGAGCAAGTTCAAGCCAAACAGTGAGAATAGAGGTCACAGAATATGAAGGTCACATAATTTGGTGTAAGGAAGAAACTAATCCATGAGCTGTGTACTGAAAGTTCATTGTAAGCATGTATATGCTGAAGCACTTCTTTCCCTCACACTTCCAATAATATCCAGGTAAGCACATCGTCTTCATGACTCATGACTTCAGGATCTGTTTGTCTTTTCTGCTGTGTTAGTGGGCGGGGCCACAGGTTTAAATTGCAACCATTATGTTTCGTATCGACGTCACACCGAAACGGCTAAAGACTTGTTATCAAGATGATTAATTTAAACCACTATGAGTCAACTCTTTTTTAGATGAATCAAGTTTTAAAAACTGTCCACTTTCAGATTTAAGCTTTAGCTGGATATTTCACTTCACTTAGAGCTGTGTTACACACTACATGGAAGGTCAATTTCAAAAACCCATAATAGGGGCTCTTTAAATAAAGTTAACTGAAATCGACAGTACAAGTTAAATATGTGTTGAATTCAGTTGTGAAAAAGGATTAAAAACAAAGTTTAACTTTGAAGAGTTTCTAAAGCAATGGCACCCATTTGGTTGAATGGCCTTTATTTAGAAAAAGTGAAAAAGCTATTTTTTTGCCGCACAAGATGTGAAACTGCTGTTGCAAGCACTTTTAACTTACAATATCTGGCTCTGAATCTTCTTTCTGGACCTGATGAGTCACGTAAACAGGTCACAATCAATGCATGACCCTCACAGGATTACATTAAATTTCCATTGAAAGCCCGCCTGCATAAGAGCCTAACCCCAACAAACACATCTACGTTGTAGTGATGTCTGCACAAAGTTGTATTTTATCAAAGACAACATTATGTGCTTGCTACATTGTTACAACGTAGAAATGTAAGACGCGAGAGGGTTGTAGCAACGTTGTCGTGTGACATTCAGCAACCGCGAGACGACGTTCTTACTACATGTATTTATTTTTTTTGTGGCAGTTTATCAATACTGCCTATATGTATGTATGTATGTATGTATGTATGTATGTATTTGGTCACCCTTTATTTTAATGGTTCGTTTGTTGAATTTAAGTTACATTGCATTTACATGCCAACTAATTCTCATTAGAATATAAGTAAACTGCCACGTTGGGGTTGGGGTTAGTGTAAGTTGATGTACTTGCATAGTTTCTTATAGTCAGTTGAATGTCTGTTGAAGAAGCAGTATCAACAGATATCAAGCAGTCTACTAATACTCAAATAGACCATCAAAATAAAGTGTTACCATATATGTATATATAAAACTAAAGGCTAAACAAACAAGAAAGGTAAACAAGAAATCATTAAAATGTAAACATAATAAAATAAATATACAAATTAAAATGGAGACACTGGGCAGTAAAGCTCTGGACTAGAGAATACAGCAGACCAGGGAGCGCAGCTGAAGACCAGGCGTAGTTGTTGGTGCGGAGAAAGCAGTCAGAGGGAGAAACAAATCCAACAGAGAATCCAGCTTCAGAGATGGATCCACAACAGGCGCAAGTCAAAATAGGCAGGCAAAGAATAGAATAGGCAAGAGAGGACAGATCAGAGCTTGATACAACAGGACTAGGAAATGACTACTGACTAGCAAGGTTATATCGAAGCTTCAGACATTAAAAGTAATTTAATTACATATAAAATCTCCAGTGAGTAATTATGTAACCTACTTTATTTTAATGCTTTAAATAATATATTATATACTAAAATTACAATTAAATTAATTTAGAGATACAGGGAAAGCAGATTTGAGTTAACAGAAGTCAGAGTTAGTCTCCGAATACTTACTTAAATTATGAGAAGAGAAAGAAGAGGTCCTGTAGTTGCGGCGTTGCTCGCAGTAAAATGGAATGTTAAACTTAGTGTCATTTCAATAACAGCTGTACAAAATAATAAAGTAATGTTTCAATTACAAACATGATCTATTTTCCACATTATGGACATACTGTGTTTTAGGTAACATAACTGCATTTAATATGATAGTAAATATAGTAGAGTAGTATACTCCTTACCTCATCTAAGTCTTCTTTCCATAGATCAGGAATTACAGCAACGATGTGATCTGAGGTGAATTTAACGACTGAAAACACTCTGAAAGACAAGTTACATGAGCAATTTAAAAACAAAAGTGAGTGATTAAACAATAGTCTTTTATGCAACTTACACATAATGAAAATTCAGATATTATCAATAGGAGATTACCTCAATGTGAAAATAGTCTGTTGAGCAAAGAAAAAAGTTGGATTTTAAATTCAAACATCAAAATAGCAATTTAGACTTGCAGATCTTTTTATTGATATCAATATTAACTAGGCATATCAATTTATATACTTTAACTTATAGGGATAGATCCCCCAAAGCTGAAAATTCTGTCATTAAGCCTCATCCTTTACTTGTTCCAAACTTATTTTGCTTTTTTTTCTGCTATAAAGCAGATATATTGAAGAAAGCTGGAAAACTGAAACTATTTACTTCCATAGTGTTTTTCGTACTATGAAAGCAAATGGTTACATGATTACAGATTATTTCTTTAAAAGACTGTCTTTAGTGTTTAACAGAATAAAGAAACCTAAAGGTTTGGAATCACTTATTATTTACAGGGTAAATAATTAGTAGGGGGCGACGCAGTGGCGCAGTAGGTAGTGCTGTCGCCTCACAGCAAGAAGGTTGCTGGTTCGAACCTTGGCTGAGTCAGTTGGCGTTTCTGTTCTCCCTGCATTCGCGTGGGTTTCCTCCGCGTGCTCAGGTTTCCCCCATAGTCCAAAGACATGCAGTACAGGTGAATTGGGTAGGCTAAAATTGTCCGTAGTGTACAATATGTGTGTGAGTGTGTATGGATGTTTCCCAGGGATGGGTTGCAGCTGGAAGGGCATCCGCTGCATAAAACATGCTGGATAAGTTGGCGGTACTTTCCGCTGTGGCGACCCCATGATTAATAAAGGGACTAAACCGAAAATTAATGAATGAATAATTCGTGAGTACATTTTCATTTTCGAGCACAGAGGTGTTCATATTTAAAAAGTCAGCTCGTGTGTTTTGTAAAAAGTAGGTCAGCTGGGATCGTGTGATGAAGTATCCATAACTGACTGATCACGATCGATATGAAAAAAAACTGAACATCAAAAACATATTGTCCACTCGACTAAAAACATGGGGTAGGTAAATTACCAGGAAATGTTTTATCGAGAGATTTAACATAATGATTTTAACGTTATCGCTTTCCGTGAACGGATTGCTGAAATGTTACTCGCTCGTAATAACTTTATTATGGCCATTTTGTGTGTGTATAATGTCGGAACAGATAGTTGTCGAAATCGTACGTTTGTTTGAAAATTCACAATTTACATATTTTATTTAGCAAGACGACGATCTGTTGAAATTTAAACAGATTCAGCTGTGACGAGTAAATGTTGTACAGTGGTCGTCCACGCCACCTAAGCACAACCTAAAGCATGCGGCCCTCATGATGTTTAAATGGCAACATTATGACATCGTTGTGACAACCTTTAGCGACAACGTAGAATCCTCAACCTTTTTGCAAGGTTGGTACAACGTTGTAGGAAGGTCGCTACGTTGAGGCAACGTTGTGTGTTAGTTGGGACGTTACCAACCCATTCGTGCCTTGCATGACTCGAAGACTAAAGTAAATATTGACTTTGGTTTTGATTTGTTTTCACCTATGAAATGTGTTCAAAGCTCTCCAGCAGGTTAAACCAAAGTCTTTGTAAATGGATAGGCTATACAACATTAAGTCATCCAAAAATCTAATTCCAAAACGCGGTGTAATAGTTTATAAACAGTGAACTCAGCAACTCCCACAGCTTAATTTGATAAGCAAAAGCACATTAAACTACCATTAAAATGTTAAATTATTTTAAGATAGACACGCGTTCATACTGTCACACAACACTTTTCATATCTCTAAAATGCCATCAAACATTATCATGATAATTTGTACCTGTTTGATATTTACATTGGGTCAGCTGCAGACAGATTGATGAGTAGGTTGCGGGCGCCATCTGACGGCAAAACCCGGGAATTTATTTGCCAGGATGACCCTCATAGTGCATTATAGTGTAGCCTGACGTTTTTGATTTGATGTTTCACTCGAACACCTTTTTCAAATTAAAAATCTATAATTTTTTTTCTACTTTTACCCTGTTGAGATTGTTAGCACTTGGGTAAAACCCTCATTTACTTTTAGACCATTTAACTTTTTTTTATTTTTCTGTCTTATGTAGACTTTTTATTATCGTTAAGAGGTCACGTTAGTTAAAGTTTACAATAATAAATGATACACATAAAAATTACAGCTTAAAACTATTCTTAGAATCTCTCTCTCTCTCTCTCTCTCTCTTTCTCTCTCTCTCTCTCTCTCTCTCTCTCTCTCTCTCTCTCTCTCTCCATCTTCGGTCTTTGTTTTCGCTTCACCTTTGTTTAATCCGCCGCCTTCAGACACTGACAGTTTGTTGGCGTGTTACTATAGTTACGGCCCACGACATGCTTGAGGTGATTCCAGTTTAAAGATTCCAACGCAAGACGCGGAGCAAACTCAATAGCCTACTTTTCTCTCTCAACATATACGTCAGAATATCGACAACACAACAGTCAGGCAAGTCTGAGACTAAAGTGAAAGTGCACATTTGTGGAAGAATGTTTAACGCTGTCTGCATTAGACTAACTTTAATCAACAACAAAAGACTAAATTAAAACTGGTATTAGAATATTTGACAATAACTTTTTTAATTCTGCAGACTGTAGATAACAAGGTTATGTATTTTATGCTTGTGTGTGGTATTCTAAATGGTAGTATTTAAGCATTATCGGGATTTTTTAAAGTAAACCGAAAACTGGGACCACAGAACCACGATACGAGCTAAACCGAAACATGCCACCCCATTTTAGTGAAATGTACAGAAACTTATATGTAATAGAACTAGAAATGCTGACTTATTTAGACGCAGAACTAAATGTTTAAAACACAGATAAAGGTAGACAATCCCCACAAGTAAAGTGTAAATAAGTAAAATCTACAGCAAAATCCCAGGCATCAAGCAAAGGTCAGACGCAACAGGTCTTTTAGGAGGCTATTACTGTGGAGAGGATGAGCAGAGAGATAGATTCAGCTTCAGTTTACTTTTCTCCCCCAATGAAGAACACACACATGCACAAAGAATGCTTATCCTTTTCATGGATTAAAATAAGCATCCAGAACAGCACTTACATGAGAGCAGGATCTCAGATTATATACAAATTACTATAGAATTAACTTAATTTCTAACATGCAGTCCAATGACCTCTTGACCTGGCCTGGTAATACTGAGAAACAAATAACTTGACATACAGAGGACAGCAGACAAGCACATTCATTTCCTATTAGAGAAACATTCATAATGATTGAAACATTAAAAACCATAAAAAGGAAATGTTATGCAAATGAATCCTGGAGCAGTCATCAATCATAATCCCCAATCCATCAAGCTTTAAGTGGATTAGTCATATCTGTCTGCAACAGGCAATGATGACTTTTTTTGGATTTGAATTACTCTCTGGATAATTTATATTAAAAGTTTAAGTAATTTGGAGTATAAAATTGAAAGCTGCCATCCGTGTACGATTAAAAACCCATGTTTGAATTGAACTGAGAGTCCAAATTCAATAGTCTTTTTTTATCTAAAGAGTAAAGTCTGATATTTGACCCTGAGAGTCTGATATTAAACAAAAATCTATTCTAGATCTAAGTGAACTAGAAGTATTAGACCAAATTAATTGTAAAGTGTGATGATGTTTTTTTCTTGAAAAATAGGAGATCAAACCATAAAGACCTGATGACAGTCTAGGTCAGGGGTCACCAATCTCGGTACACATCTCGGTCCTGGAGGGCCGGTGTCCCTGCAGGGTTTTGCTCCAACTTGTCTCAACACACCTGCCTGGGTGTTTCAAGTATACCTTGATTAGTTTGTTCAGGTGCGTTTGATTAGGGTTGGAGCTAAAATCTGCAGGACACCAGCCCTCCAGGAACAAGTTTGGTGACCCCTGGTCTAGGTGGTGATCTGTTCAAGTTATCATTACTGTAGTTTGATTGAAGTCTCCACCCAAGAGTATAAACATATTAGAATATTTAGATTTTAAATACTCTAAATGTGTTTCTGTTGAATTAAATAACTTAAGGTTATTTTTCCATACATAGTAAATAGGCTATTTGAAAAATAAAATAAATAGAAAATATCAATAAAAAAAGAAAACGGCCTTCAGGATCAGATATTGCCTCTGTAATACACTTGAACTTGAGCTTTAAACACCTGCTGAAAAAATTGAACCAAATAAATAAAATAACTCATCAGCTCACTGTGATTTGCATGTGACTCTTGTAAACAAGAATCAGTATTAAGCAATTTTGCTAAAAGAAAATATCTTTTACGTTTAATATCATTAAACAACCCTCTTGCTGAGCCCTTAAATATGAGAAAGTGATTATAATTATTTTTGATGATGAAACATCATATAATAGATTAAATAGATTCAATTAGAGAGAAAAATTATAAATGAAATCTATATATAAATTATCATATAGACGAAGATTAAATAAACTTGATAAAATAAACTAAATGCATAAAATAAATCTGCACTATTGGGTAAGTGTTTGATAAAATCTCAATAAATTCATTAGTAGCATGAAGGTCCACTGGTCACATTTAAGACAAAGTGAACAACTTTACGACTTAATTTGTTCATATCCTGTTCTGTAAGTTTTCTGAATGAAAGTAATGGGAGTTAAAATGAATGGGCATGAGTGGTGTTTTTCAATTTGTTACCTGATTGGCTCACATCAGGTTTTATACATACTTGCATCATTGATTCTGTGATCAATCTTGTGGTCTGTTAAGAAATGCTGCAAATGTACGCTTATACTAGTTATCTACATCGGGCTTGACGTATAGCAGCTCGTTCTCATCCTGGATCAGCTTTATTTCACCTAGTCACTCTAGATTTAACCCAAGGAGCTCAGTGGATATTCCTTTGCTATTAGGTGTTAGTCTGTTAGATAAGAAATGTAACGATAGTCAAATGTTTAAATTTAAAAGGAAAATTTCAAAGTTTTACTGGAGGTCCTTGGTTGAGGATATAGACTGCAATAGAACCTGGATTTAACTGGGAAATATTGCAATTCCAACAAGGCAAAAGAAATACATTAAAACATGTTTACATTGTATAGCATAGTCTAGTATTTCTTAAATTTTGGACATTTACAGCTCCTGTTCTTTCTGCAAACAAGCTAAGGAGACGTTAGTACATATGTTTTTTAATTGTCCAAATTCCAAGCAATTTTGGTTACTTCTAGGTTCTTGTTTAGTCTACAAGACATTGTTTTTTATTGTAATAACCCAAAAGATAAACCCCTAAAACACATTATAATTTGTTTTTATTTTAAATAGCAAATTTTTCATCCACAAACAAAAATTCGCAAATAGTTACTCATCCTATTCTCATTTTTGAGTAGAATTAACTCAGTACTGAAATCACTTAATCTTATTAAGAATAAAAAAAGATTCCGGAAATATTATGCAGATATATTAAATGCTTTCCTCATGGTTATCTGTTTAAGTGTCATTGTAATTTCATTCATTTGTTTCATTTTGTTTGTTTAATTTAGTAATTTATTATTATTATTATTAATACTATTATTATTATTATTTTATTTTTTCCTTTAATGATATGTCATTTGTACATATGCGTATGTGATTATAGTTTTTCTTATGACTTACTTATGTGTATATTACTGATCTTTTTTAAGATCTCTCTGTGATCCCCTTGATTTAGTTCAAGCAATAAAAAAAGGTTCAGCAAACGTGCAACGGACTAAGCCTGGAGGACCCGATTAAATTAGGTCAAGCTGCATTTTTTCTTTTATCCTGGCTTTCTTGATTCCACTTTTGTGCAATACCCCTCAGAACTGTAACACCAGTTGAATTAGCCCTATAGATATGCCATAAATTAAAATCTTTAAAACAACAATATTGGTATCTAGAAAAAAAATGTAAGTGGAACGAAAGTTATTGTAGACTGATGAAAAAAATGTACTTCAAGTATCTTGAAATGAGGAAATAATTCAAACATAATATTCATAAAGGGATTTATTTTACCTTTTCAACATATGTAACATACAAAAGCCTTACAAAGACATTTTGCACAAAACAAATAAAACAGATTTTAATATGAGTTTCAGCAGATAAACACCTTTCCATGTGTTTATGCCATTACAATTCCAAATGTTTATTTTTACTGACACTGTCATATTTAGGGAAACCCCTGAGATAAATATGTTAGGTGTATCAGGTCTCAGAGGGTTGTAATGAGTGCAAAGGATTGTGGGGGTGTAGTTCAGGTGCGGCTGGAGATGATAATCAGTGGAGAGCCCTCTAGTGGGTTTCTAAAATAAAATGTAGTTGGTAGTAATCTGTTTTGGTAAATGATGTCACTGCTGCTAGGTAGTATTTTGAAAATTAAGTAGCGCTATCCATCTTGTTAATTTGTTATTTACATAAATTTGCAAATATTTCAAACAAACTGCTTTTAAACTAATTTTGAGGAGATTAATGAAATGAATTAATTTGTGAATAAGGCACTAGCACAATGTGGTACAAATGAAGTGCAGTAAATACTTTCCAGATGCAGTGTAATAATAACTTTTTATTGTATGAAGAATATACTGCATATATAAACTTTGTGTCACTGTTGTGCAAAAAGAAATGTACAATTTAAATTATTAACATATTTAAGGGCTTTATATAACAAATAAAGATGTTCCTAAAAACACCAAATTTTATATTGTTTCAATTAGTATTAATGTTGGTACTCGAATGAGGTACGAATGAATGAGGTATGATTGAGTTACTTTGAATGTTAGTTAACAGCACTGTTATTTGTGCTATAAGTGATATAAGTGATATTTATTTTGACGCCCTGATTATTTTCTTTAATGTACAGCATAATATTGTTTGTTTGTTTGTTTGTATACTTCATTGTCCCTCAGGGGGAAATATTCTGTGGACTCACAGAGCACTTTAGCAAGTTCTGACATAATAAAAATTATAAAAAACAAAAAACAACCACCTGAGACCTGATACACCTAACTTGTTTATACCGTTAAACACTGCTGACCAGTTTGTATTCACAGAGCAAATGTTAGTCATTTAAATATTAAAAGATTGCAAATAACACTATTACAGCTAAATATTGTGTTTTGAATTCTGGTTCTCTCGTGATGTGCTGATGATGAACACAAACCTAAATATCTGACAGAGCCTAAAATGTACATATTAGTAGACTGACCTATTAAACTCACATTATTATTTTATGGTATACAACTCAATTGTTGTTACTGAACTAAAACAATAAAGTGTCGACATGTATGACATTTAACCTGGCAAAACAATACAAAGTTTTGTGTTTAAAAGGTAATATATGTATGTTTGTTTATTTGTTGTCTATTGTTATTATTTTTATTGTGCTTATACATAGACATCACAATATAGAGCTGCTCTAATTAGGTAACTTTTCTCCACTTAGATCGAAATACCTGAATTGGCCAAAAGAGGGCATCTTTTGGCACGGTCTGTTGGGTTGAACAGGACAGTCAGGGGCGCCGCTAGCAATTTTGGGCCCCATGAAAAAATATGAGGATGGGCCCCCTACTATTAAGCTAGCTATCCAAACTCTTTGTCTGCAATGTAGTTATACTGACCTATGCATTTTATTATTGATTTTGTCCACTACTTATTAGCTTTTAGTAAGAAAACGACCATGGCTGTAGCTAGCAGATTTATTGATTGATTTATTGTTCAAATGTAAATGTAGTACAAAAAAAGGAACAGTAATCAAATATTCATTGAAAATGTAACATTTTTAAACACACGAAACACCAATGTGTAACTATTTAAATAAATGTACTGCAATAGTGTCTCATACAATGTGCAATACACTGGAACAGTGACAAAAATCAATAAGACACAAAATTATATTACAATGAGACCCATAAATAAGAAATGAACTTTTGTCATTCTGGTGTTGTAATCATTCTAATAAATCATCTCTAATAACTGATTTATTTTATCTTTGCCATGATGACAGTAAATAATATTTGACTAGATATTTTTCAAGACACTTCTATACAGCTTAAAGTGAAATTTAAAGGCTTAACTAGGTTAATTAGGCAGGGCAAAATTAGCTTTATGGGGCTAATAATTTTGACCTTAAATTATTTTTTTTTAACTGCTTTTATTCTAGCCAAAATACAACTAATAAGACTTTCTCCAGAAGAAGACGTTATCTCTCTCTCTCTCTCTGTGTGTGTGTGTGTGTGTGTGTGTGTGTGTGTGTGTGTTTACGCACGTGCGTGTGTAACTGAGTAACTGAGTACATGCAGTAAAGTAATACAGACAGAATTCTGCAGATTTATTACATTTAAATTATGCCATTCACTATGGGCTTTACTTTAACAATCTAGGTTTAAAAAAAACTGGTTTGAGGAGCATCCTGGCTATGACATATTTAAAAGATACATAATTAATTCAAAACCTGTCTTCATGGACATTGAGATATTGTTTTATACTATTCTGCTGATATGGTGTGAGTTTGACTAATCAGTTATATTACTAGAAATGGTCCACTGGGCAAAAAAAATTTATAGATCATTATCTTTCAAGGAAACCTAGCTTGATAAATTGTCACCTTGTCTGCCTTTAAAATCACAGCTAAAGTTTTGTCTTTGAGTTTTATGTTTGCTTTGCTGTTATACCTAATATCATTCTACATAATCAACATTGTGGAAAAATAGCAGTCATTTAATAGTGGCCACGTCAACAATAAGTTAATATCATAGTGAAATTAATACTTAAACGCAGACTGCAATGCACATGCTATTTTTAAAGGCAGGATCTCAGTGATATACTTGTTACCTGCTTCTTCAACTGTGAGATGAGTTTGGGGAACTTTGTAGGGAAGAGCGGGTGAGGGCGAATCTGCATCTATGTATGAGGGAGACATATAGAGCTCATCATTAGCAAAGTACATTAAGCTTTTAAAAGAAAGCTCCGTGCTCTGTGAATAAACATAACGTTACCTTTCTTTTCAAAAAACTGTGATAGCAACTGCCGTCGCTTTCTCTCTCTCTCTCTCTCTCTGCTTTTTGCAACCTCTCTTTTCGTTTTTTTATGACCGGATTTAGTCTTTGTTAACCTCGAGGACATCGCTGCTTTGACAGTTTACCTGACGATCGCACTCAAAAGCATCAACTCTCGTCCCGCTACTGACGGACTGAACCATACAGTGAAAGGAGGGGGGGGGGTGCAATTTGACAGTGACAGACGCGAGAGGCAGAAATAAGCGGTATTTTTATTTTTATTTTTAATAAATTGTTTTACTTGTAATTTAGAGGTACATTCATAATTTATATGAATAAAAATAGTGTGCATGGGCCCTTAGAATCGTCCTAACCCCCCCCCCCAGCGGCGCCCCTGAGGACAGTAACCTACAGTATGACAATGAGAAAGTGTTTTACATCTGCTCTCAGTTTTATTCAACCAAGCAAGGTATCAAGGTATTGTTATATCTTATTATAACTAGAATTTATTTGGCGCAAGAATCTGCGTGTAGCCTATACCTTGCTACAAGAATTTATATTTGCATATTTGCACTTATCGTGATTTTGGTCCGTTTCAGATGTCTGCTGCATGCGGTCTCCTTTTACTGATATTTGGATTTTCCATGCTGAAGTTCATCTGCTGTTACAGTGATGGAAGTGTATTGACCGACCAGTGTCAAAGTATGGCTGTAAATCATGGCACAAATCAACCGCAAGGACAAGATTCAAACCCTTTCACCGTCTATCCAGATAACGTGGTCGTGGACAGTTCGAAAGTGGGAACGACCTTTACAGGTAGAATCTCTTTAAGAGTGTATATTGGGCTGGCACGCAGGCTTTTTCTGACATTTATCTTGTAAAGCAATTTGTATTGCTTAAGAGGATATTATTCATATCAATAATTATTGCTTAGCAGGAGTTGCATTTCCACTAATAGGTCTATGTTAATTCCTGATATCACAATTGATATCAGGAACTGAATTTCAGCTAGTAGAATCACAGTTCTTGATATCTGTAATTGTATTTTATCTAAGTAAATGTCACAACAGGCTGCCAGTCAAATTTAATTGTTGATTTCAAAAATTTATTTATTGCAAAAATTCCCGTTTTTAACATCAGAAATACAATTCTTACTAGTAAAAGGCTTTAATTTTGATATAAGTTGTTATGTGTTACTAGTGCAAAAGTCTATTCTTGATATCAACCATTGAATTATTACAAGTAAAACTGTTCATTTTTGATATCAAGATTTTATATGTCAGTAGTGACAGTGTAATGTCGATATCATGAATACCATCATGAAAGATTAGAAATCAGAAAGATTTTAGATATCATAATTTATTCATATCAGAAATGCTTTTTTCAGATATAATGAATTGTAAATGTAACATGTTGATATGCATTTAACTGATATCAAGAATAATTTACATTTCAGCTAGTGTCAATTTAATTATTGATATCAACAATTTATTGTCACTAGTTGAAATGTTAATTCTTGATATCTGGAATTATTTCAACATATTACATTTGTTATTTCTGATATCTAAAAGTGTATTTCTGATATCAGCAATTAGGAGAGCAATTTCCAATATCTAAACTTACTGATTTCTCTAGTAACAATCACATTTATGATATCAGAAATTAACATTGCCACTAGTGACAATCAATTTTTTTTCCAAAATTGACTTTTTTTTTACTAGTAGCAGTTGTTGATATCAGCAATTTAAGTCTTGGTATTAACAATTAAATTTCTGTTATCAACAGTATAATTTTTCATTTTATTGTTGATGTTACATTTCAAGTAGTAAGAAATCTGTCCTTGATATCAGCAATTAAATGTGGCAGTCTATGGTGTCATTCTAGTGAAAATACAATTACTGATAATAAGTTGATTAGGAATTTCACTTTTGCTATCAAGACTTAAATATTTGATATCAACTATTTAATTTTTGATTTAAACAATTTAATTGTTGATATCAAGAATGCGGATTGTTGATATCTACAAATTAATTGTTAAAATCAAGAATACATATCCTGAAACTGCATAAAAGTCAGTTCTTGCTTTTATTGCTAGTAAAATGCTTTACTGCAGTATAGACTACAGGAAAATGTTTGTTTAATGCTTGAGTGGTGTAAACAAGTTGTTTTTTCAAAATTGTCAGCAAAATGTATACATTTTTCTACAGTGACACTCTCGGCTTCTTCTGGTATATTTATTGGCTTTATGTTGGAGGCTCGAGAGTGTGAGAATTGTTCACCTGCTGGTATGTTTAGTGGGTTTGACAGTACCAAGAGTGTGCTTCTCTGTAGTGTGAGTGTTGTCGCACACACACACACACACACACACACACACACACACACACACACACAC
>CAIGQZ010033059.1:17471101-17499944 GCA_903798205.1 Danio tinwini
GTGTGTGTGTGTGTGTGTGTGTGTGTGTGTGTGTGTGTGTGTGTGTGTGTAGGTATGTATGTATCTATGTACACATACACACAGTTGAAGTCAGAATTATTAGCCCCCCTCTTTATTTTTTTCCCAACTTCTGTTTAACGGGGAGATTTTCTCAACACATTTATAAACATAATAGTTTTTTAAACTAATTTCATTCATTCATTCATTTTCTTTTCGGCTTAGTCCCTTTATTAATCTGGGGTCGCTACAGCGGATTGAACCGCCAACTTATCCAGTACGATTTTACGCAGCGGATGACCTTCCAGCCGCAACCCATCTCTGGGAAACATCCACACACACTCATTCAAACTCAAACACTACGGACAATTTAGCCTACCCAATTCACCTGTACCGCATGTCTTTAGACTGTGGGGGAAACCGGAGCACCCGGAGGAAACCCACGCGAATGCAAGGAGAACATGCAAACTCCACACAGAAACGCCAACTGACCCAGCCGAGGTTCGAACCAGCGAACTTGCTGTGAGGCGACAGCACTACCTACTGCGCCACTGCGTCGCCCGTTTAAACTAATTTCTAACACCTTATTTATTTTATCTTTGCCATGATGACAGTAAACAATAGTTGACTAGATATTTTTAAGACACTAGGTAGGGTAGCAGGTAGGGTAATTAGGCAAGTTATTGTATAACCTTGGTTTGTTCTGTAGACAAATCGGAAAAAGGTTGCAGCTGGAAGGGCATCCACTGCGTAAAACATATGCTGGATAAGTTTATTCCGCTGTGGCGACCCCAGATTAATAAAGGGACTACGTTGAAAAGAAAATGAATGAATTAATGATTTATAATGATTTATAATGCTTCTGTCACAATAAATGCTAATATGTTTCCATAACACAGCAGTTGGTGATTGATGACTTCAGTGAATTAATATCTGCAGTCAGCCAGTACAGATGTGGACGTCTGATAAGTCCAGATGTGGATGTCTGATGCTGTGTTCACACCAGACGCGGAACACGCGGATAAATCGCACTATTCGCGTGTAAATAGACGTGTGAACATTTGAGTTTACTTGCTTTATACATGCGTCAAATCCGCTTCATTCGCGCGTCAAATTCACTTCAGAACTTCAGGCTTCTGTCTGCTTGGTGACTGTAGCTTCGTTGCTAAATAGCTAACATGGATTTTATTGATAAAATAACTGTGTTTATGTTACTTTATGAAGGCTGAAAAACAGCGTTGATTTGTTTGGAGCCACTAGATCTTTTCAGAGGTGCACCCAGCTCTGTGAGCTCATAAACTCCTCCAGAAACTTAACCTGGATGATGAAAGCATTCAGCAGTGCAGTGCCTCTGACTGAGCCAAGCCCAGTTTGATAAACTGTTGTCAGTGTAGGCAGGAGGATTTCTCCCCCCCCGGACACCAACAACAAGCGCTACGTCATAATCATGCCGCCACAAGAGCAAGCTCCTGATTGGTTAACGCGGCGTGAATGTCCGCAGAAGTTCAGATTTTTTAACTCGAGCACGTTAAGCGCGTCAAATGTGCAAAACGCTCAATTTGCGCGTTTGCATTGACTTAAAATGTCGCGATTGACGCTTCTTTCGCGTCTGGTGTGAACACAGCATAAGGAATGTAGATGTGGACGTCTGATGAGTGTAGATGTTGATGTCTGATGAGTGCAGAAGTGGATGTCAGAGGAGTGTAGATGTGGACATCTGAGGAGTCAATGCAGATGTTTTACACCTGAGTGATCCACCTGCAAGGATAAATTGAAGAGACAGATGTAAAAATGGTTCTGATTCATACAATTTTTGTATTCCACATATATCTTGTGTCCATGTATTTATTATTGTCTTTTGTTAACAACATTCAAATTACTTTACAACTGTTGTATAACAGTTTCTCTAAAGATGTAAGTAACACCTAAACAAATTATATAGAGCAGGTCCCCTGCAAACTGCCTTGTTACTTTTCAAATCAACACCCCAAAACAGAGCTAGTAAAATATTTATGGTTTTCAATAATGTCTAAACAAATGAAATAAAATACCAAATTAACAAAAATTTGTAATATCAGATGATATTTAGATATATATTTACATGAATTTAACATGAACTGATGGTGAACAATGATTTTTACATAAGCTGTTTTTAATGTTAACATACTCTTAATAGGATATTTTAATTTATCCCTTTATATTAACAGCTTAATTAATGTTTACTTGCACATACACTTATGTACTTGTTTGTGGGTTAGATAACATGACCAACCAATAAATAACATGTTTATTCAGTAATCATAAATCTTGGTTAATCTAAACTTATTAATATTGTAATTTGTCAGTTACTGCATTAGTTAACATTAACAAATAATGAACAATGACTCCGATTCAGTGCTACACAATGTTCAACTTGCATGTCATTCATGTTTGTGGGCTCTTTACTAACACAATTTATCAATAACAAAGCATTAGTTAAGGGATTTAGGATTCTTTTAATAAATTGTACACTACTTTAACAATAATAAACTGTGTTACTAGCATTTGTAAACTCTTTACTAGCAAGGTTTATCAGTAACAAACCATCTGTTAAGGGTATCAGAAACTTTTTTTTAAGTGTACATCACTTCAACATTATTTGTAACATCTGTAAACTCTTTACTGATATGAATTTCACAAAGCTCTTGTTCTGAATTTTCCCAATTAATTCTCAATTTGCTTATTTTTTATGTTTTAAAATCTGACAATTTTCTTGTTGTTATGTAATGTAGTAAAGGATCTGAAAGAGACGTGTACATGGTTTTCACTGATTCGAGATCCAGTGAAATTATTAATCACTGCTTTGTAATAAACACTTCTGTTATAATGTTGGGTTAGTGGTAAGTAGGCAAAGAGTTTACAAATGTAACACATGTTGAAGTAGTGTACATTTTACAATAAGGTTTCTATTTCCCTTAACTAATTCTTTGCTAGTGCCTAATCATATTAGTAAAAAGTCTACAAACAAGAATAACATGCCAGTTGAAGACTGTGGAGTTCTGAACCTGAGTCATTGTTCATTATTTGTTCATGTTAACTGCATTAAGTAACACATGTATATGCTTAAGTTAACAACGATTTAGTATTACTGAATAAATGTGTTGTTCATTTGTTTAGTCATGTCATTTAATCAATGAACAAATACATTAGTCTATAAGTAAACATTAGCTAATTATGTTAAGCTGTTAATGTAAAGAGATACAATACAACAATGAGAAACACTTTTTAACTAATGCAGATGTTTATTTAACATTAACAAAGATTAATTAACGCTTAACATATGTGTTGTTCATGTTAAATTTGTGTTAACTAATGTATAAACTGACGTTATCTAATGCAATCTTCCTGTAAATGTTACGCTATTTAATCTTATGAATGAATGAATTTACTGTCAACAAGCTAGCGATCGCTAAACTGTTTACTTTATTTCAAAACACATGGATGACATCGAGGCCTGTGTGCAGGATATATCAGACTCATATCACGATCATTTTTAAAAACATTCACACATTGATTAAAAACAACACATTAAATAACATTGTGAATGAAATAAATATATTTACAGTACGAGTGAGCGTACGTGTCGTGAAACATCTGTCTCACAGAAAGCGAAAGCGTGCCCGCTTGCGCATGTGCGGCTGAGTGCTGTCTGATTACTCATGTCCGGCTGAGATTGCATCACTCTTAATGCACATGTGCGGCTGAGATTGCACCGGTCTGAGATTGCATCGTGTCTGCAGCCAGACCCTTCTCTTGATAACACTGAATTTGTCAACGTGCAAAAATTTTGGATGGACATTTCGGATTAATTGTACAATGACCTTAAAACTTGTGTTACGGAAAAAAGATTCTGGTCTGCAAAATATTTTCTAAGTTTCTAAGTCAAAGTCTTCAAAAAATGACAAAGTCTGAGATCTCTGAAGTCTTTAGGCAAAGCAGTTTATTGTTACAGCATCAGTAACAACAGAGACAGGTTGTTCGAGTGTCTGATGAGTATAGGCTAGCACACAGTTTAAATACACTTCTTTGTCTTTATACTCCACTCAAATTTACACATTACACACCTCCATCAGCTTCTCCACTAATAGGATCTCAAATCTCTCAGGTGTCCACTACCAATAGAATCTCAGGGTTTTTTATGAATCCTACCAATGCACAGTTAAGGTCTTTCCTTCCTACTTCAAATGTGATGACTCAGCCAAAAAACAATGCTCAACAATATATCTTGTTCACTGTCCACTGAGCTGTCAACTGTAAGTTCAGCTGAAGTTCATGAGTACTCATAATTTTTTAGCAGTCATTACAAATAAGTGTGGGTGCACATGCAGGTGTGCCTTATCATGATGTACAGAACATAGGCCTTGCTTCCATAAATCTACTCTCATTGTGACATTTCATCCTGCTCTTCTAATTTGCTCTTCTAATTTCTCTTCTTATTCCTTACAGCATGTACACAAGATGATGCACACATAAATGATAATTATGCCACAGGTATAGGTAAAAATATAATTATAATACTGAAATCACTCAAATAAGCATATAAATGAGAGTAATAAATTCATTAGAAATTCATGAAGACACAATGAATTCCCCATCACTTGTCATCTGTTTTCTGTTACATACAGAACCGTCATTATCACTGCTTCAGTGTGTGCAGTATATGGTAGGTAGACTATATATTTTTATATGCATGCTGCTAATTGGTATTATATTTCAATACATATGCTAATGAATCAGCATATTGCATGATTTGGTATTTGTCATTTTAGTATACATTTTTCCCTAATAAACCAACATATAGTAGTTATTATAACATGTATATTTGATAATCTATACATGTTTTTTTCACCTTTATGTGCATATTTGTACATGTCTGTGTCTGTCTGTTCACACCAGAGAAGTGGTGTGGCACTGTTGTTATTCAGCAGACTTTGTTTTCTTGGAGGCTCTTCTCTCCTCATGATCATCAAACCAGTTTCAAAGATGGTAAGTGTGTCCAAAAACACACTATGCACAATGACTATTACTAAATTATTATGTTTTTATTATAAGTAATCAGCAACTTTTAAGTGGTCACAAACCTTTATGAGTTTTTTTTCTATTGAACACAAAAGCAGATATTTTGAAAAATGTTAGAAACCAGTAACTATTGACATCCATAGTAAGAAAAACAAACACTATGGAAATTAATGGTCACCAGTTTTCAGCATTTTTCAAAAACGTCTTTAGTGTTCAGCAGAAAAAGGAAACTTAAACTGGTTTGTGACTAGTAAAGAGTGAGTAAACGATGACAGAATGTTTAGTTTTGGGTGAACTATCCCTTTAAATCAATTGAATTCATAATGTAAATAACGTGTATATACATTGTGTCTCTTTACAGCCCACCCAGATTGCATCCATCGTCGAAGTAGCATTTAAATTTGTTGCTACTGTCCTTGTACTAATAAAAGTGGTTCATGTAAGGATTTTTTTCTACTACATCACAGTTTACTAACTTTCTTCATGATTATGTCCGTGAAGAATAGAAAGCAGAAACGAAGGAGGAATTTGACATCTAATTCTCATTGTTGTGTCTGTAAATGTTTTTGGCAGTACCACTGTGAGAATGCTGGTTTGCAGTTTGTGTTTGCTGCTTTGATAGTGACAGCAATGGTTACAAGCCTGATGCACACCATCACCGTTTTCCTTCACTGTGAACCAAACCATGAATTGTGAGTGTTAACTTTACATATCAGCACCAATATAATGTGACCAAACTGAAATAATAACTGTTTCCACACAAGTTTTTGTCTGGTATTGGTCAGAAAAAAAGACAGCCTCAGTCCCAACTCATCATTGGTTGAAACTAAATTCTAGTGGGTTTTTACTGGTCTGGCACTTTGACTAATAAGGCCAGAACTACTAAACAGTAAAAACTAACTTGAGACTAAAATGCAAATGAGAGTGGATTGTCCTGCAAGTGAACTACTGACTGTGTCAAAGACTATAGAATACACAAGTCATGTCACTGATATAGTTTTGAATGGGGAAAAGTGTAACAGTCATTATGGCAAATGAATATGGCCACTCATCGTTTGCTATAGACTGACGTTTCTCTGGGGGAGAAGATCGGACCAGACATGTGCTTTTTGCGAATACTTTCTTCACAGACCTAAGATTTATATCCACATAAAGCTTGAAATCTGTACTTTTATATAAACTACCCTAAAGTACCCTTGAAAACAAAAGTGTTTTGTTTTTGTAATCTGTATGAAATAAAAGCGAGATACAGTCCGTCACGTCAAACCCACATGACAGCAACTACTCAAACGTCCACAAATGTGTAAACAAAGAGTCGCTGCCGTTTTGGGAGGAGATTCGCCATCAATTTGTGAATTACTTCAGAAGACCAGCATGATCGGATAAAGTATTATTCAGAGAATAATAATGTGTAAAACGTAAAAAAAGCTTGATGTTGTTATTTCATTTGTTTCGAGTGCGCATCAGCTCGGTCAATCTGAAAAAATGTAAATGTTTAGAAACTTATGAGACAGTTTTTTAATTTCTATTTCTAATTCCAAATATGTAATGTAATTGTAAGCTTGGCAAACAATTTTGGAGAATCTGATGTTTCCCCATTCAGACAGAATGCCTGAGCATACTGTCCGAGAGGCATTTCAAAAATAGCCACCATGTGAAATGACTTCCCTTACAGGGACCGTGTTCAAATAGAGGAATGCCATTTTTTTTAAAGAATATTCCTTTAATGATATTTTTTATCATCATTCTATAAAATACAGACAGAGAGGAATTTCATACCCATCTGAAAAATAAGCAAAACACATCTTAACATAATACCAGGACCTTATTTATTCATTTACTATTACATTCTATGGTTTAAAATAATTTAATCTTCTATGTATAAGACCCTTATATATACTACAGTATTTTAAATGTCAAAAATCATTATCTTGCAGAAGGACATTTTGGATTGGCTCTCTCATAATAGTTGACCTACTGAATACACTCATTACATGTAAGTTTTTTCCCATATCCTCTGTTAAATTACCTTTTAATTTTTTATTATTTTGTGCAAATATTAATTAGTGACCTCATTTTCTGAAAGTAGCATAGGTGTACATACTTACTCATCCAAAGCTCTTTAAAGCTCAGATAAAGCTGATAAAATCTTTTGTTTGTTACTAATCTTCTTTTTTTTCTATTTATACTGTAGCCATCTCAATATTTTGTGGGTTATGGTGGTTTCAAGGGTGCTGGTTGCTAATAGTAATGGCAGTTTATGTTATATTGGAGTTCATCTTTTACATTGGAGCAGCTGTTTTTGAATGGATAGGAAAAAGAAATAGAGTCGAACGTAAGTATATTTGGTACTACCATGCCAAAGACTACTTGGTATTGGGTCTAGACCACAGGTGTCAAACTCGATTCCTGGAAGGCCGCAGCTCTGCACAGTTTAGTTCCAACCCTAATTAAACACACCTGATCAAACTAATTGAGTGCTTTAGACTTGTTTGATACGTACAGATAGGTGTGTTGAAGCAGGGCTAGAACTAAACTCTGCAAGGCTGCGGCCCTCCAAGAATTGAGTTTGACGCCCCTGCTCTAGACCATAGGTCTCAAGCTCAATCCCTGGAAGGCTGCTGCTCTGCACAGTTTTGGTCCAACCCTAATTAAATACAGCTGATCCAACTAATCAAGGTGTTCAAGACTACTACAGACTAATAAACAGGTGTGAGTTGGAGGTGGTTGGAGCTAAACTGTGCAGAGCTGCGGACCTCCAGGAATTGAGTTTGAGACCATTGCTCTAGACACTTACATATACAGTTACATGTATTTTCTTGTTCTGCACTGAAAAAAAGAGATTCATTAAATTGAATCCTACATCACATTATAGATTTACTCATGAGCACACAGTTTGATTTGATTATATTTGTATTTCACAGAAAATTGTCCTGCTCCAGACAACAGGGTATGTGAACTTTTCATCTGTCCTCACTTATTTTTATACAGAAAGTAATTGCAGTTTCAGTAAATCTGCTTAAAGGGATAGTTTACTTGTTGTTTACTTGTCTTCAAGCCATCCTATTTGTTTCTCCAGCAAAACATTAAATAATATATTCAGCAGAAAGCATTTATAAAACTTTAGGCCTCTAGCCGTACGGGTCACCCTGATCTACTGTAGCTTGCTTTACTTTCTATGACTAGCAGTACCCTGTAAATTTGTCAGGAGTAAAAAACAACCACACACACACACACACAATAAATATATATAAGACAGTATGGATGTGATAATTACAGCAGATGGAAGTAGCGATGACCAGAAGCGAGGAGACACAGGGACCAGACACGGAGACCACACGACAACCAGACAGGAGACCAGTAGGAATCAGACTAAGAGAAAGGATGCAGACACTGGAGATCACAAGGAGAGCGGTAAGTAACTCTTTCTTAATAAATCAACACTGACCATTCAGAGAGTGTAGTGCTTTCAGGTGTAACAAGATCAGACAATGGGCCCTATCATACACCTGGTGCAATAAGGCACAAGACGTGTTTGCCCCGACGTGTTGCTATTTTCAGACCAACGCAATCTTAATTTTCCAGGTTTCCACCACATTTTTAAATAGCAAATCCATTTGCGCCACTTTGTGGACTCATGGGTGTTTTGATCTAGAAAAGGGTGTTCTAGAAAAGGGTGTTCTCATGGGTGTTTTGATCTAGTTAAGGCGCATTGTTGATGCGTTGCTATTTTGAGGAACTAAAATATACTAGGCAATACACCAGCTAAAAGCAGGTCTAAAGTCCAGCGCAGACTGCGTTAAACCAGGCTTTAGTTGTGCGCCTCGCTTACACATTGCTTAAAACATACAGGATGTAGAGCAGTACGCAATTATCTTTACAAATGAAAAAGAATTAAATGAATAAAAACCACTAACTCCATGGCTTCTTCATGCCTCCATGCCTCTTTGTTTCTTTGACAATTTGACATAATTTTCTTTGAAAATTATGACAATTTGCATTTGTATAATGTTATTATTGTTAGTAGTATTATTTATTATATTCATATTTATATTTGTTTTATTAAAATTTAGATTAGATTTGTCCACCTGTCAGGTTTTGGAGGCATATCATGTGTATTTGTAGATAACTCTATTACTGTTATTGTCTATTTTTAATAGATAACTCTATTATTATTGTCTATGTTTTTTGACATCAGTTCATTATTATTGTTCATTTATTATTTTTATATTTCATTTATTATTCATTTATTATTATATTTCATTTATTATTATTGCTGGAAATTAGAACTGAATTTAGAAATAGTTTTCAAACAAATGTTTGCGCTTAACAAGCTAAATTAATTATGTAGGCTAATGGATATCTGTGCGTACAACACGTTTCCTCATCCATGAAAGAGCTAAAGTAAAGGCCGATTGGAGGAGGCTCATTCTTTATCCTCGTGCTGCAGATGGTCTGTTTAACTGTTTTCTCGCTAGTGAAGCGTTCAGTTTTTCCACTTACTAAGTCCGCCATGTACTGTAAATAGCAAATGCGCCATGGCACGACGCAACTGACTCTTAAAGGGAATGGGAGATCTAATTGGTTTATTCTCAAAACACACCCATAACTCATTAAGAGAATAAGCTCAACCCTGTTAAACCATGCGCTGTGGTGCAGAGCCTATTTTTCCGTCCTTAAAACTGCAAAAGTGGATTCAGACACACCCTTAATGCTTTTCCACCCTGTGCTTTAGACTTTGTACCTAGATCATTAAAATAGATCATTAAAATGAGTACAGACTGGGGTGAGACTTTATGAGGAGATAATAGACATGAATGACATGCAGGTGCGGGAATGATTAGTAGACAGGTGATGTGATCGTGATGGATGAGGTGATTAAGGAAGGGTAGATTTAACATTCCTCCTTATTTATTAATATTTTTATCCACTAATATATTTACATTGAATATTAGCCTGGTCACCTTACATCTTTAGGAATAGAAAGATAATACATTTTAATTCAAATGAGGTGTTGCAAAAATAAAAACAAAATTACAAACTACAAAATTTTAACTCAATAAAAAATGTTTTTTTTTTTTATTACAATTTTATTTTATATTTTCCCCGAACATAATCATTGGGGTGTATTAATTTTTGCATCGTGATCTTAAATTATTTTGTCAGAGTAGTTCCAATTTTGCCTTTGGTACTGACTAATGTAATGTATATAAACCAATTTCTTATCACCCTGTAAAAAGTATTATTTTCAAGAGTTCACATTTAGCTGATGATTGATAGTAAAGCTTGTAAGGCTCAGGTAGATCTAGATGAACTCCCCCGATTTATTTCTGGTTAATGACAGATATTGGCTGGCTAAGGATGGATGTACACTTGCTAGGAGCTTGGCTGTAGTATCAATTGTTATGTTCAATTTACTTAGGTTGCGTGTTTTCGGACTATAGGAGGAAACAGGAGAACACAGGGAAAACCCACGCGAGCACAGGGAGAACAAGCAAACTGCACACAGAAATGTCAACTGGTTTAGTAGGGACTTTACCAGAGACATTCTTGTTGTGAGGCAACAGTGCTAACCACTGGGCCACCGTGTCAACCATCTGGATAGGAGGGTGGGTGGGGTGGGGTAGGGTAGGGGAGGGGTTCTTCAAGATGAAGATATTGAGATAAGAAAACTCTGGATATTTATAGTGAGTTATGAATCATCCATTTGGTGAATCAATCGTGAGCTGATGAGGGACCAGCTGTGATCAATCATAAGCATGTGATCCTCTTGAAATTACTTTATAAGTAAACTTCACTTTAAAGACAGATCTGTAAGAGGTTTCTTATATAAAATGAGTATGCATGCATTATTTAATTCATGTAGGACGACAGTTAAGGCCTAGTTTTAAAATGTACAGTTTGCCACCCCCCAGTCCGAGTACTATAAATGGACGTAAGTGTGTACTGTGCTGTTTTGAATCGTACCGCTCAGTGAAAATGATTCATACCAACATTTTGAGAGACAATAAAATGCTAAAAGGATATACAAGCAAAACAGATTCAATAGAGTGGCTGCTGATGATATGTTGTGATCATTGGAGGCTATTTTTTTGGTCTGTGCAAAAACTAAAAATGAAACAGCTCACACTTCAGAATATTGTGAATGCCCTTAGGACCGGTTATAACATTTTATCATGTTTCTTTTTGTGCACAGACAGTTATTTTGCTTCTTAAGCCTTCCATGTATTGTCAGGATATATATTAGATTTGATTGAGCTGAATGTTTATATATAGTTATTTTACACCATTAAATGCCACACCTTAAATCATTTTTCTTTTTCTTTTATTTGCAGAATTCCCGATGGTTGTTCACTTTTGTACTTTTTTTTGTGTTTTATGTAATGTTTACAGTTGCACTTATTGTCGGTGTGTGTTTGCTTTCAAGCTGGGTCTTCCTGTAGTGCATTGGTCATTTAGTTTGTACAGTATATATATTTATATGTAATTTTATAAGGACCAATAAAAAAACTATTTATTGCACTATTTTCTTTTGTATACATGTATCTGTTAAATCGTGTAGATATGTATAGTGCAGTTTTTGCGATCCATTCTGAAGGAAAAACAAGCTTACAAAAAGTGATGATGTTTTTAAATGTTGCAGTCCAAAGGTCACATCATTTCGTATAATTTACTTGGCTGCTGTACTCTCCACAGTATAATGGACATCTTAACTCTTTCTGAATTTTGATTGTAATTTTAAATTGTTATTGTTTGTTATGTTATTGTTTATGCACTTGATGTTGAAATGTTTTCATATTTGATCACAAAGTAAATTTGTCACTTTGATGCATTTTTATTGGCTCTATTTGTATTTTTGATATTGTGATATGCTTTGAGCGTAGCGTATTTTAATAGCTGAAGTCTGCATTGCTGTAAATTTTTTATATTTTTAGTCATTTTAGTTGCAAAATTTTCTAGATTATATTTCTGACCCATTTTTCAGTTACGATATGATATTTTGTTATGATATTTTGTTATTACAATAAACCACTACACCATGAAACAAACAAACAACAAAGGACATTTTGCATTACACTTCCTCATGTGTCAGTCACTCAATAAGTCATTCATTCATTTATTTTCCTTTCAGCTTAGTCCCTTTATTAATCTAGGGTCGCCATAGCGGAATGAACCCCCAACTTATCCAGCGTATGTTTTATGCAGTGAATGCCCTTCCAGCTGCAACCCATCACTGGAAAACATCCATACACACTCATTCACACACACATATCCTACAGACAATTTAGCTTACCCAATTCACCTATACTGTGGGGAAAACCGAAGCAACTGGAGGAAACTCACGCAAACACAGGGAGAACATGCAAACTCCACACAAAATTGCCAACTGACCCATCCAAGGCTCGAACCAGCGACCTTCTTACTGTGAGGTGATCGTGCTTCCCACTGTACCACTGTGACGCCCAATAAGCATAACAATGATATTTTATTATCTCTTTTTTTATAAATGCATTATAAAACAAATAATTTTTTATTGTTTATGTTGCCTTCAAAACAAAATTATGGCTTTATGATTTTTAGAAATATACACATTAATGAAACAAATTCTTAAACATGCTTTTTAAATTACTTAAAGCTGCATCCACTTAAAAGCTGTGTAAAAAAAATGTAAGTTGAAATGAACCAGTACATGTTAAATATGTGTGTTATTAAATTCAGTTTTAAAAAGGGATTAAAAATAAAGTTTAACTTTGAAGAGTTCTCTAAGCAATGGCACCCACACTCAAAAAATGATTACTGCTGCTTGTTCAAACTACCTGTTTAAAATGAGCTGAAACAACACAATTCTGATCATTTCTTTGGCCAATTTGTTTGTTCTATTTTCAGTCCACTTAAATTTGCAAGCCATTAAGTAAACTTAAGCGTTTTGTGTTGGGACAACATGAAGGAATTGTGTTAGTCCAACTACCTGGTTAGGGGATTTGTAGTTCCCAGCATACTTTGAGTTGGATTGAATTAAGGGAAATGCTGACAATAAAAGTATTTAAAGTTAATAGAAAGACTAGTCAGAGTTTAATCTTTACTTTAGTTTGAAGATTTAGAAGATTTTCATGCAATGCTTTAAGTTTTGAGATTACAACCTTGCAGCACAACTGCTTTGGCTGTTAGCAGCTTTATTAGCAAAAATGCAGTTTGTTGCTTTGCTCAGTGAGCAATAACTGTCCTAAAATGAGTTCTGAGATCAGTCTAAATCAACTGTATATTTAACTCAAAATATTTATAAAAATGGCTCTTAGATTATTTAGCATAACTTCAAGAGACTTTGAAATGTACAGTTGAAATCAGAATTATTAGCCCCCATGAATTATTAGCTCTCCAGTTTTTTCCCCTAATTTCTGTTTAACAGAGAAGATTTTGTTCAACACATTTCTAAACATATTACTTTTAATAACTCATTTCTAATAACTGATTTATTTTATCTTTGCCATGATGACAGTAAATAATATTTGACTAGATATTTTTCAAGACACTTCTATACAGCTTAAAGTGGCATTTAAAGGCTTAACTAAGTTAATTAGGCAGGTTATGGTAATTAAGAAAATTATTGTATAACGATGGTTTGTTCTGTAGACTATCAAAAAATATATTGCTTAAAGGAGCTAATAATTTTTACCCTTAAAATGGTTTTTTAAAAATTAAAAATTACTTTTATTCAAATAAGACTTTCTCCAGAAGAAAAAAAAATATCATCAGACATACTGTGAAGATTTCCTTACTCTGTTAAAACATCATTTGGAAAATATATAAAAAAGAGAAAAAATTCAAAGAAGGGCTAATAATTCTGACTTCAACTGTACGACATATAATAGACATACATGATATTATCAGACCTTTGAGTTTAAGTTATATAAAAATACAAAATGTATTTAAACCTTTATTTGATAAAAGCATATTGGACCAACTCAATTACATTTAATTATATAAATATATTTTTTAAGTTGGTGCTAAACAATTTTAATGGATAGAAATCCTGCCCTCAATTAAATTGAGTTCATTCAATTAGTTATTTTTTTAGAGTGCATTTGGTGGAATGGCCATACTTAAATTGAAATTTCAGTTGCATAAAGTGTAAAACCACTGTTGCAAGCTCTTTTATCTTACAACATTTTTTAAATTTGTCTTTCAAAAACATAATAATTTAGGCCAAACTCAATTCCAGTATAATCTTTCACAGACTGACTGAGGAATGTCACATATGCAGTGAATCAAATATAAAGCCATAAAATTCAACAAAAAACAAAACAAAACATTTTATAAAATAACTTAACAAAAATAATTAACATACAGTGCATCAAACAGGAACTTTGTAATGGGTTAAATAAAACAACATTTATCAAACAAATCACAATTATTTAGCCTTCTCACCCTTCATTATATTTAAAGCCTCTGGATAGGTGGCAAGCTCCTTTTTAGAGACAGTCAAATGAGGAGGTGTTTTCAAAATTTTGCATTTATGAATGAAGAATTTAAGTAAAATAAGTAAACAATTTGCAGCCAAGTCATCTTTTTTGTTGTTCAAATGTACTCCAAATATTGCACATAATGTAAAAAAGTCCCAACAAATAGAATAAATAAATTAATCTATCCAGTTGCTCAAATCAGACGAGACAGGAATAATTATTAATTATTAATTACAATGAAAAAATAGATGTTCTACAGATTCACTACGGGCAATTTAGCCTACGCAATTCACTTGTACCACATGTCTTTGGACTGTGGGGGAAACCGGAGCATCAGGAGGAAACCCACGCCAACGCGGGGAAAACATGCAAACTCCACACAGAAACGCCAACTGACCCAGTTGAGGCTCGAACCAGCGACCTTCTTGCTGTGAGGTCACTGCGTCGCCTGCAGGGTAAATATCATATCATTTTAAAATGTACTTCTTTATATTTAGGAGGAAGAGGAAATGTCAAATATTTGCATCTAATTTTCTTAACTAGATTATTATTCAAATGTCGGAAAAGATTATTTCTTTTAATAGGACCCGGATAGCAATTCTGCATAAGACACTTTCTATTAGACGTATTTGTACATTTTTGTTCATAAAACTGAACTCACTGAATTTAATATCATAATATTTGGCATGATTATGGAACAAACTAGGATCTCTTTAAAAAATATTAGCTAATGGTAAGTGAATACATCTAATTCCCAGCCGGCACACGACCGACCTTCAACGTTGAAATATGGTTGAAATAAGGTCAGGTGTGTTTTTAACGTTGAAATAATGTTGATACAACGTTTAATGTTCAATGGTTGAAAAACTGCCTGCATATGACCAGGCTTCAACGTTGAAATGCGGTTGAAAAAACGTCAGTTGTTGCTTCAAAGTTGAAACAATGTTGAATGATAAATGGTTGAAAACGTTACAGAAATCCTTATACAAGTAAACGTTGACAGTTTTTATCACGATCTGTATGTTGAATTAACGTCATGGCTTCACCCAATATTCAACAACGTTTTTGGTGGTTACCATGGTATCATCGGAGGACTCGGCGCACGCGGCCACGCGCAGCGCTTCATGTGAGGTTGGAATCGTAATTACGGACACCTGCAGTGCAAAATAATTCAGAGGTAAGCGTTTTTCGATGTTTTACATGTTTTATTTATCCCTCAATCTTGTTTTACACACAGTTAATCTTAAACATGACTTTTGAGTTGTTGTGTTTCGAATTTTGAAGCATTTAAAACTCCAGTTTGTTTTTTAGTCTTGTTTGGGTTCCGGTGACACAGCAGATAATGTCGAGCTAATGCTACATGTTTAACTTTAGTCTAAATTAGTGTTTTTACCTGTTTTAATTGGCAAATTGGAATCGATAAACTCCAAACGCGGTTTAAAGTTACTGAGCAACGTTATAAAACAACATATTTTTATACGCTGTATAATTGTTATTACAAAGTGAACTGCTGTCGTTTTACTGGTGTTTTTGTTTACTTTTAGAGATGTAACTTACTCCAGAGACGCACTAACTTGCACAGCACTGAGTGGAAAAGGCTTTGTCCATATGTAAGTTTACTAAGTTATCTGTTAAAAAATCTTGGTGCTTTGGTTGGTGATATTATGCTATGTGACAATATTATAGGACAAATATGTATTTAGTCAGAAATTAATGATTGAATTACACTTTGTATCGTAGCAGATAAGAGGTTTAATGGGTTTTAACTTTCTGGGTTTTCTAGAAGGTTCAGTTGAGGGCATCAAGAGCATGCAGATGGCCTAAACCTGTCAGCCAGGACAGACTGCAGTTCTACACCATGCCAATGCTTTTGTATGGATGTCTGACTACTACGGTGTTCTCTCGAGGTATTACTGGAGCAAAACAACAGCACCTGTTCCAGTGAAATTTGTATTATTAAAAAAATAGTGCTATATGTGTAGCAGCAGTACATGTGATGTCATTGAGAAGTATTTTTTTTAAATAAAATGTCATTAAAAAAAATAAACATGCTATTTAAAAAAAATCTAAATATTAAAAACTTGACGATTAAGATGACAAATTAAATGGATCATCTGTCTCGTGAAAAGGGTCTACATAAGAATTCAGGTGTTTTCAAACTGAAAAGGATATTCACCCAAAAATGAAAAATTACTTACATTTTACTCCCCAAGTGGTTTAAAACCATTATGAGTTTATTCTGTTGAACACAAAAGAGGCTATTCTGAAGAAAGCTAAAAACCTGTAAACATTGACATCCATAGTAGGAAAAAAAACAAATAAAGTTAATGGTTATAGATTTCCAGCTTTCTTCAAAATATCTTTTGTTCAGCATGGTGAGTAAATGATGACAGAATTTAAATTTAAATTAATCCTCTGTCCTACATGCAGGCTTTTGCAAAAGTGCTGCTCCTTCTAGAGTTTCTCTCAACCTGTATGTCTAAAAAGCTTTAAACTGCTTTTACAGTACATGTAAGGGTTTACAACAACTTGTAATTATTAGATGTGGTGAATGTTTCATGATTCTTTACTGCAGCAAAGTTATTTTTTTGAGAATCTGAAATTTGAATTCTGGCAAATGCTGGCACCGGCGGTGCCTAAAGGCTTGCTGATGATATCACACCTAATTCACACACCTAACTTCTCTTAGTTTTTCAAATCTCTTACAGTTAATATTTTTTCTTCTCAAACTTTTTGTTTGCTTGTTGCAAAGTCCTCTTGATAAATTTTATGTATGACTATAGGAATTATCCTAAAAAATTGCTGGCTACACATTGTAACTTTGAGAAACAGTTATCAAATAACGTTTCATTTTTACTGAGCAATGTTATAAATATTATATTAAACATGCAATATAATGGTTATTATAAAGTGAACTACTGTTGTTTCACTGTTGTTGTTTCCTTTTACTTTAAAGATGTACTCCTAACTAGAGGAATGGAAACACAGCAATGAATGGAAAAGGCTTTGCCCGTATGTAAGTTTACTAAGTTCATTTTATGTCAAATCTTTTTTCTTTGGTTGGTAATGTTCTGTTTATAATTGCCTGTGTTCACAAACCAGCTTTGTCCTCGTTTATTTATTGATTATGTTATACTATGCTCTGGTGTGTGTTGTTTTCCTTTGTGTCTTTGTTCCTCTCTTGGAATACTGCGGTTTACTCGTAGCAGTACCTCATTGTGTGTGGTTTGTATGTGCGTTCAATTAATAATAGAGATTTTGCAACATTAATCTTACAAAAATTAAATGTAAATGAAACCCAAACAAGATCAGTGAAGTAGGAATATTCAGATGGATGAGTCAAAATTATTGAAAGTGGTGATATAGGACAAATTTTGATTCAATTAAAAATAAATGTTTGAATTTCACTTTGTATAATAGCAGATACCAACTGGTTGTAACCTAGTATTTCATTTATTGCAGGTTTTCTGGAAGCTCCAGTTGAGGGCATCAAGGACATACCGATGGCCTAAACCAATGTCAGCCTGGACAGACGTCTATTGCAGTTCTGCTACACCACACCAAACTCTCTGCTTTTGTATGGATGTCTGACTACTACGGTGTTCTCTGAAGGTGTTACTGAAGCAAAACAGCAGCACCTGTTACGGTGAAATTTGTGTTCATAATAGATAGTGATATGTGTAACAGGTCCAGTACATTTGTCATAAAGGTTAAATCACAAAGAAGTTTTTTTTTAAATTTGCAAATGTTTTTCTTCCTCCCTTCTCTCTCTCTCTCTCTCTCCAAACTAAACATTGGTTTAAGCTTGTTTTGGTCATTTTAATGTGATATTTGACTCTTTTGCCATGAAGCTATAGTTTTCTTTTTCTCCATGTTTAGCAAGGGTCCCAAGATGTTCAAAGTCCAGAAAAGGAAGTTAAAACTTTGTCAACATTGTTTTTATCTTCAGTGGTTCAACTGTAATCATACAAAGCTCAAAAACACATTTGTGCATCAAAAGTACTGTAAAAATAATTTATTCGCCTCTGCCACAACAGGTTAGGGTGTGCGCTTACTGCTCGTAGTAAACACACACCCTGATCTGATGAGGGAGAGATATACGCAAACAAGTTTGTATTTACTGTT
Organism: Danio tinwini; assembly: GCA_903798205.1. Taxonomy (NCBI): domain Eukaryota; kingdom Metazoa; phylum Chordata; class Actinopteri; order Cypriniformes; family Danionidae; genus Danio; species Danio tinwini. The sequence goes on from CAIGQZ010033059.1 coordinate 17,489,743, forward strand.
TTGTTTTGCCTCACTAAAGTGTTGGAGCTTGGTATGTTCTCAGTTAAACCACTGAAGTCACATGGAACGTTTTGACAAATGTTTTTTGTGCCTTATCTGGACTGACCATCTCGGGACCATTGCTGTCTGTAGAGGATGAGCATTTAATCTAAAATATTCTAATTTGTGTTCTGAAGATAAACAGGTCTCTGGGATGACACAAGTAAGTAATAGAACTTATGTGAACACTTAATGTGACATTTCTTTAAAGACCAATGTAATAGTGAAATTTATCTACTAGGTGAATAGTCCTACATTCACAAACGTGAGCCATCATTGTAGGACCCATGTGAACATGCAATTTTAATGTTACTAATAATAATAGAAAAACAAATTACTGTTGTATTATTTAAGTTATAGGCTATAATAAGTCAAATAGGTCTGAACATGTCAAGGTGTAACTGTTGTGTTTGTGAGAGAGAACCCAATCATATATTCTAGACATTTTCTTGATGATTTGCTGAAATATTTGTCTACATGTTCCGCTGTCACAGGTGCTCAGTTTTGCTGCAGTAATGCTAAACACAATCGATGTACTTTATGCAAAAAGACAAAAACAAATAAGTATTTAGCATGCAGACCTGCAAAGTGAAGGAGCAATGTCAGATTTATAGATTATAGCAGGAGTTTTCACTTTTGTGAAAATCAAGTCATTTATTCTTAATGAATTTGAGTGGCAAACCTCATTGTTAACATTAATGCATTAATTTGTAAGATACTCACCTGGTGTTTGAGAATAAAAGATGTAATTAACTGCTAGACTGATATACATGTTTTAGTGTTTTACACTTAATTCTTTGCCCCCAGTACCAGCTTTTACCTCAAGAGTTTCTCTCAACATATAAAACCTTAAACAGATGTAATGTATTTTACATGTGATTCTTAGCTGTGGGTGAGGTTTTATTTTTATTAAACCCACTTTAAAATTTTGTAAACTTTGTAAACAATTGTATTTAGGAGACTGTGTTGGTTGAAGCGTAGTTTAGTTGGTTTTCTGTCTTTCTGAAGATGATAACACTTTAAAATAAGGTTGTGTTAATGTATTTACTAACATGAACAAAGTAAAAATATTTAAATAAAAATAAAAAATATTTCATATAAAGAAAATACAGTTCATGTCAGCTCAGTGCATTAATGTTAACAAGCATACATTTTAATTTTAATAGCACAGGCACATACTTTAATTAAATGATTAATAAATACTGTAAGTATTCATTCTTTGTTCATGTTAGTAAATATTAACTAACTTCAACTCATGCAACCCAATTAAAAAGTGACCATTTAAATGTATGCATTTTTGTGTATTTAAGTTTACTGCATGTATAGTAACCTGAATGGTTTAAATGAACAATTGTATGCTGTAAATGTTGCTGTATATTTAGAATATAAATGAAATAATGTGGTGTGTATTGAATAAATCGATAAACATGCTAAGTTGTGTATTTGTATTGTTTTTTTATTAGTAAAAAGTTGTTTGCTATATGGACATTGTGTTATTATGTATTTTCTGTTTAACTTACGTTGAAATGTACGACGGTGAAACAACGTCAAGGTATCAACGTTGATCCAATTTGCAAAATCGAAAGGTAATTCAACCTTAATTCAACGTCTAGAAAACGACAAAAATTCACCCATGCAGAAGGTAAGAGTGAAACAACGTCGTGACTTCAACGGTGAATCAACGGTGGTGGTCCGACGGTGAAACAACGTCACTATATAAACGTTGATCCAATTTGCAAAATCGAAAGGTAATTCAACGTTGATCCAACCATAGACCTGGCGTTGATTCAACGTTGAATCACCGTTGAAATGCCGGCTGGGAAGTCTCTGTAAATGATATACAACTTTAATTCATCCAAAAATGTAGCCTAATTCCAAAACATAGTTTATAAACATTATACTCCCCTAACTCCCACAGCTTGCTGCAATATATAATCTTTAAAGCGGCTAAAAGCACATTAAACTACCATTTAAATGCTGTCACACATCCATAATGTTACACAACCTTTTTATATCTCTAAAATCGCATGTAACATGATGACCATTTGATCCTGTTTGGTATTTACACTGGACCAGTAGCGGACAGATTGATGATTACGTTGCGGGCGCCATCTCACGGTAAGAACAGATGTTGCCGTGTCAAGCACACTAGTGCATTATTACGATGTGACATTTTCGACGATTATTTTGATGTTTCACTCTTCAAAATAAAAAATGTGGATCTATAATCATAGATTTTTGATTCGAATTTTACCGTGTTAAGCACTTGGCTAAGTTTTTGTGATTTTTTTCTGTCTTATAAACATTCTTGGTTGGCTTTTTAATATTGTTAAGAAAATGGTCAAAGCACGTTTGTAAACGTTTTACATTAACAAATGATGTACATAAAAATACAGCTTAAAATATTCTTATAATTATTTGAAGAATGATTCTAGATTGAAAAGTTAAAAGAAAACCTTGATTGAAACAAAAACTTCAAACATCAAAATTGATTGTAGCATTTTGGTGGAAAAAATGCATGTTTTGACTTACCATGACTGATTTAAGCAGAAAAATAAACATGTAAAAATATATCATTTATATTTGTGCAAAATAGTAAATACTTTTAGGTTGATTTATTATTGTTGTTATTGTAAATACGCAACATAAACAGGGGCTTCAAAGATTAATCTGATGGAAGAAGTTATTCCCTTACAGATCTAAAACTATTGTTGAAATCAAATTGTCCAAATCATCTGCCATAGCCAAACTTAATGTAATGTAAGTATTTATATAGCACAATTACTGTGTATAATGAAACACCCAAAGCACTTCACAATCATGAGGGGGGTCTCTCCACACCACCACCAGTGTGCAGCATCCACAGGACAACGGCACCAGTGCGCTCACCACACACCAGCTATAGGAGGAGTGGAGAGACAGTGAGAGAGCCAATTCAGTGGGATGGAGGGAATTTGGCCAGGTTACATTCCTACTCTTTTACGAGAAGTGCCATGATGGGATTTTGAAGGACCTCGGTTTAATGTCTCATTGACGGCGTCCACTGACAGTATAGTTTCCTCTTCACTTTACTGGGGTGTTAGGACTCACACAGACCTCACTAACACCACTTCCACCAGAAACCTAGTTTTCCCATGTGGTCTCCCATCCAGGTACTTACCAGGCTCAGCTCTGCTTAGCCAGTGAGTAATCAGTCTTGGGCTGCAGGGTGATATGGCTGTGGCCATGGTTAAGTTGATTTAAATGTAGCCTATTAAGTGCAAAATGACTGACTTTGAAAAACAAAATGCATGCAAATTCTTGGGAGTCCTGTTATGCGATTGACCTGTCGTTTATGGTAGTGTAGCATTTACTATGCAGCTGTGCCGCTAAAAGGATATGAATTATCTCAAAAAGCTACTGTAGGTTCTTAAATGATCCGATTGGATCTTTTATTAGTTCTTAAAAGATCTACAGTATCTGTGCAGTGCAGAGATGGACCAAAATGTTGTTAAAAAGTGGTATTAAAGTATTTACCTTGTATTTACAATTTCAAAAATAACACTGCATTTTATTTCAGCATTATTAGATTGAGAAATTATTCATAACGTTTTAATTAAAGGTAGTACAGATATCAAATAAAACCACCCAGTAGGTGGCAGCAGGACAACACATATGAAGAGTTGACGCCAACTATCGAGGACTTACAATAGCATTCAATTAACACATACAATTAATACACAAATATACTTCATTAAACATGTACACTATATGCTATAAAAGTGCAGATTAACTATGTCAGTATATAACCTTACTTTTTAGTTTATAATACTATTATAGCATTTATATATTGTATTTTAACAGCTTTGATATGTTTTGGTCTTTTTAGCTTTTGTGTTTTTATCAATTTATTAGCTTTTATATTTTTCTCATTTTCATTCTAATTTGAGTAATTCTGTTACGTGCTTTTAAATTCGTTTTATTTTATTTTCAGCTTAGTCCCCTTTTTAATCAGGGGTCACCACAGCGGAATGAACCACCATGCTTTTAAATTTGTTTATTTAATTCTAGTGCAACTTATTTTTTTTATTATATTTCAGTGGCAACATTTGACAATAACATTACTATTGTTAGCATAACTATATTAGCTAATTCTACTGTAATTCATTTTACATTATTAAAATGCAATACATTTTAACGAACAAGTTCTAGTTTAAATTAACAAAGGCATACATCACATTGCCAGTAAACGTAAAGGATACCACTGAATATTCCCGTCTGTCAACACAATTATTAAAACATGCTGACTAAAACTGGTCTCTAAACATTCAAGAATTTTAACAAATTGCTTGATAAAGTAATAGTAGTTCTCAGCATGTTTCTGAATCTGAATATTAAAGTGTAAATGAATTAAATTCATAAGTTATTTGATTACATGATCCAGATTCCAGGCAAGCAGTTGCTGCTCAGCACTGACCCTGGAAATAAAGTGCTGCTGGTTGGTGGATGAGGGATGAGGGATGCAAGTGGGGTGGCTTGGTTTATTAAATTTATAATATATAAAAAATATATATATTTGTAAGTGGTGAACCTAGGATCCAGGAGGAACAATGCGGTTTTCATCCAGGTGGTGGTACACTGGACCAGCTCTATACTCTCACCAGGGTGCTCGAGGGTTCAAGGGAGTACCGTGTCCCTCGTGGCATTCTGTGGAGGGTGCTCTATGACTATGGGGTCAGAGGCGCTTTGTTAAGGGCCGTCTCGTCCTTGTATGAACAGAGTAGGAGTCTGGTTCGCATTACCGGCAATAAGTCAGACTTGTTTCCAGTGCATGTTGGACTCCAGCAGGGCTGCCCCTTGTCACCAGTTCTGTTCATAAATTTTATGGACAGAATTTCAAGGCGCAGTGGGCTGGAGGGGGTTCAGTTCGGGGACCACAGGTTTTCATCTCTGTTATTCACAGACAATGTGGCTCTGTTGGCTTCTTCGAACATGGACCTTCAGCATGCACAGGGCAGTTTGCTGCTGAGTGTGATGCGGCTGGGATGAGAATCAGCACTTCCAAGTCCGAGGCCATGGTGCTCCACCGGAAAAAGGCGGTTTGCCATCTCCACAGACACTTCCTCCTGGGCGTTCCCAGCCCAGCCAAGAGACATAGTCCCTCCAGCGTGTCCTGGGTCTTTCCCGAGGCCTCCTCCCGGTGGGATATGCCTGAAACGCCTCCCTAGGTTGGCGTCCAGGAGGCATCCGAAACAGCTGACTTCTCTCTGTGTGGAGGAGCACCGGCTTTACTCCGAGCTCCTGCTGGGTGTCAGATCTCCTCACCCTATCCATAAGGAAGCGCCCTGCCATCCTGCAAAAGAAAATCAATTTGGCCGCTTGTATCTGAGATCTTGTCCTTTCAGTCATGACCCAAAGCTCATGACCATAGGTGAGAGTAGAAACGTAGATTGAGCGGTGAATCGAGAGCTTTGTCTTTTGGCTCAGCTTCTTCTTTACCACAACGAACTGGTACATTGAACGCATTACTGCTGCCGCTGCACCAATCCGCCTGTCAGTCTCACGTTCCACCCTTCCCTCACTAGTAAACAAAACCCCAAGATACTTGAACTCCTCCACCTGGGGTAAGGACTTTCCTCCAACCTGGAGAGGGAAGTCTGGGGTTCTCTCCTAAGACTGCTGCCCCCAAGACCCGGCCCCAGAAAAATGATAGAAAATGAATGAATGAATGAATGAATATTTGTATGTATAACTATTATTAAAAGAGTTTAACATACAGAATAGAGTTTTATGCTGTTTTATGCAATTATGCAGATCAATTTTTACTCCCTATGATATGTTCAAATGCATCAAATCTTTCAAATGAAAATAGCAATGAATTAATGAGTGAAATAATTCTATAAAATTATGCGAGATATCCAATCATATAATGGTACAAGACACACAATTCTGTCAATAATTATTGACTTTTTCACCTTAATGTTGCAGAATAATGTGTTAAGTTCTTAGAAAGTTAAAAGCCTATTTGTTTGCTATTATTATTATTATTATTATCATTATTATAGATGTTGTTGTTAATGCATAAACAATACAGAGCTGCTCTTAGACCACTTTCATCCACTTAGGTCAAATACTTGAATTGGCCAAAAGAGGGCATCAAGCGTAATTCGACAGTCTGGTTGAGCAGGACAGTAAACTATATAACACAGATGACTGACAATGAGAAAGTCATTTACCTTTTCCTCGTATCTTTTATCAGCAACGGGATATAGCAAGGTATTTTCATATCCCTATTACTACTGAAATCCATTTGTCTTAAGATACTTTAAGATAATTTAAAAGTGATTTTATTCTCATTTGGAGTTGATCACTGTGCTTGTTCTTGTGATTTTGGTTTGTTTTAGATGTCTGCTGCGCGCGCTCTCCTTTTACTGATATTTGGAGTTACTATGTTGAAGTTCATCTGCTGTTACAGTGATGGAAGTGTATTGAACGACCAGTGTAAAACTATGGCAATAATTCATTCAGGACAACCCACAGGACAAGATTTAAACCCTCTTACCATCGTTCCCGATAACGTGACCGTGGACAGTTCGAAAGTGGGAACGAGCATCACAGGTAGAATCTAAAGTTTTTTGGATCTTGAAGACTTTTTATCCAAAGCGGCTTAGGGAAGAGCGGGGTACACATAATGAGCAGTAATGGAGGCAAACCATATTTTTTTACTAAGAACACACAATCTTCTACAACAAATGAGCACTGACTGTATGATAATTTTCCACAGTAAAACATACAGGCTGCTGTTTTTAATGTTTAATGTTTTAATGTAAATTTATTTTAATGTTGAAACAAAAACATTCACAGAAAGGTCATTTCTTTAATTTCACATTTCTTAAACACAATTCTCGAGGTGCAGATTGATTTAAATAGACTTCCGCTACAAATTCAAAAGGTCACATATAAACCAAATTCATGCCGATGTCCCATCTTGCCTTATAATTTTGTAAAATGATTTGATTGTAGCTTCATCAGAACAATTTTTTCAGGGGAGGGGAGTTGTTGAGAAGTTCGATACAACACAGGACCTTTCGTTCCTGTGTAGTAACAATTTTTGAAGGAGACACAAGTAACATAGTCAAATTGTACTTATAAAGTTATGTGCCCACAGTGAAATCTTAGCTTCTATAATTATTTTTGTATAGGGAAGGGTGAGAGATGGATCTAATTCTTCACTCATTAATTTGATGCTTCTCATATACAATAAAAACAAGGAATTAAAAAAGGTTTACATTTTTATTTAAAATGAATAAGAGAGTACAGAATAGAAATAGGGGCAGTGCGATGGCGCAGTGGGTGGAGCTGTCACCTCACAGCAAGAAGATTACTGGTTCGAGCCTCAGCTGGATCAGTTGGCATTTCTGTGTGGAGTTTGCATGTTCTCGCCGCATTGGCGTGGGTTCCCTCTGGGTGCTCCGGTTTCGACCACAGTCCAAAGACATACCCAATTGACCATTGGTCAATTGGGTAAGCTAAATTGTCTGTAGTGTATGAGTGTGTGTGTGTGTGGATTAGAGTGTATGGGTGTTTTCCAGTACTGGGTTGCAGCTGGAAGGGTATACATATAAGGGTAAAAGATATGCTGGATAAGTTGGCGGTTCATTCCGCTGTGGCAATTTAAAAGGGACTAAGCCAAAAAGAAAATGAATGAATGAATGAATTGAAATTGATTATACAAAAAATACAGGGGTCATTTCGGACATAGCACAGTGTTCATTTAGCAAATACACAGCAAAAAAATATGCTAATTGTGGCCAAAAAAATAAATGAGTAAATTTAGAAATCACTACTTTCCATAGAAATCCATACATTCACGTTTAGGAAGATTTCTACACAAAGTTTTATTTATGAGACCCCTTGTAGACATGTGAGATAGATAAGTATAAATAAATAATTAATTGAATAAATAAATATTTCAGAATAAATTACAGCGCAAAACAGAGGAACATATTTTCACTATTCAGCTGTAGTTTCTCAATTTCATTAGCCTGTACGTCCATGATGATATATTGCCTTGGCTAAACTTTAGCTACTGAGGTAAATGGTTTATTCATGAGTCATGGAGGAAGACAAAGTGACAATATTTGCTTTTGGTCTTTTGGATAATTCTTTTGGCTGGGTTCATGCTGTTGTTCGCTCATTAAGCTAAATTTTAAGCATGCAATATTCTGTCTTAAGCCCCCCAAAAAGCTCTTATTCCTTATTGCTGCTAGTGCTATCCTTTAGTCTATGCTACAGGAAAGGTTTTCAATGCTTTAGTGGTGTAAACAAGTTGTCTTTTAAAACTTGTCAGCAAAATGTTTAACTTTTCCCACAGTGACGCTCTCGACTTCTTCTGGTCCATTTATGGGCTATATGTTGGAGGCTCGAGAGTGTGATGATTGTCCACCTGCTGGTACATTTAGTTTGCTTGGCTCGGCCGACAGTCTACTCCTCTGTGGCGTAAGTTCTGCCACACACACATACACACACAAGCAGCGATTGGCAATTTGTGATCGCCAAAGCGATTTGTGACTCTCCATAGGCGTAATCTATTTTTGAAGCCTACTGTAAAAATTGTTTATTATATGGCATTACCCTACACCTTCCCTTAAATCTAACCCTCACAGGAGACCTGCGGCAAAATTTTAATGTAAAAAAACCCAGTTAACTATGATATAAACAGTTTTATATTTTGAGGACACGGGGCATGTCCTTGTAAACCACCTCAACATTGTAATATCTAGGTCGCACACATGTTATTGTACAAAACTAACATAAACCACATAAACAAGCACACACACACACACACACACACACGCACACTGACACACACTTTTATACTCTTTCTTTCAGGCTTCTTAGAGCAATTGTTAAATGTTAGCAGCTGTAAATTCTATATTGTCAGGTGTTTATCTTATGTATATATTAGGGCCAGGCCGTGGCTCATCCTAATAACTTGGATAAAACTTCAGTCCAAGTGACGTGGAAGCCTCAAGCCACTGGACAGTTTTTCTTCAGGTACATTCTTGTGATGCTTTGAGGAAAAACAATACATACTTTGTGCGCAGATTGACCAAAGCTTTTTAAAAAAATGAAGTGGATTAAATTGTTATTGTATTTTATATAATGTTTTGCATTATGTGGAGATTGGTCGAAACATAGAAACCCCACTGGCTGCTAGCATTTTGGCAGTAGATTGTAAGAGAAACACAAAAGAAATTGCAGAAGTATAAATGCACGGCTACGTGTAAGGCATGCACTGTGGGTTATGGTGACCAAGACCCAGAACTAGAAATCAGCCTTAAGACAAAATAGAAAGGAAAAAAATGTTCATAGCTTTATTGTAGATTATACTGCTAGTTTGTAAATCTTATATGTGATTTTGTTTTCAGAGCTGCATTCGTCAATAGTTACGGTTCATTTTGGACAAAAAAAGCAATCATACTCTTGACGACAACATCGCAGCCGACAACAAAGCAGACAACAAAGCAGACAACGGCACAAACAACGCAGACAACGGCACAAACAAAGATGCCGACAACGACGCAGACAATGACACAGACAACAACAACAACACCGACATCTACGACGCTGCAAATGATGATGACAACAGCAACTACAACAACTGACACCACCACTACTGTAACAATTACACGTACAACATTGGGTAATAAAAACTTCCATTCTACTAATAGCAGCAATAGAATCAAAACCATCAAACAGTGGCCAAATAAATATATTAAATGGGCAGTTCACCCAAAAATGAAAATTCTGTCATTTACTAACTCTGCACTACCAATAATGAGTTTATTTCTTCAGTTGAACACAAAATACATGTTAAAAATGATGGAAATGAGTAGGCTACCCTTTGACTTCCATAATAAACTATATTTTACTACAGTGGATGTCAATAGGTACTTGCTTCCAGCATTCTTTAAAATATCTTCTTTTGTTTCTAATATAAAAAACTCTATGGCTTGAAACCACTTGAGGGTGGTACATTTATTTATTTATTGAGTGAAGTTTTACTTGAAACAGTAGCATTTCTGTATCATTTTTAATGTTTTATTGTGTATGAAAAGCTTGACACGGTGGCGCAGTAGGTAGTGCTGTCGCCTTACAGCAAGAAAGTCACTGGTTCGAGC
>CAIGQZ010033059.1:17506498-17543994 GCA_903798205.1 Danio tinwini
ATTTTTTCTTCTGAAGAAAGTCTTATTTGTTTTATTTCAGTTGGAATAAACGCAGCCTTTTTTGTTTGACGGTTTTAAGGTCAATATTATTAGCCAATTTAAGCATCTGTTTTCAATACAAGCATTAATGCTGAGTGTATTTTCTCTTTCTATATTTCTACTGTTTTTACAGTCTATACTACACAAACAGATCCAACTACAAACACAACATTAACATTAAACACACAATCACAGACTACAGGTAAATAACATCATTATATATTTATAAATATAAACTGTTAAGGCCAAAACTACTTAACCCTTCTGTGAAATATATATATATTTTTCTAATTTTTGTCAAGCACTAATGGAGCAAGGAAGATTTCACAGTATTTCCGGTAACATTTTTTCTTCTGAAGAAAGTCTTATTTGTTTTATTTTGGTTGGAATAAACGCAGCCTTTTTTATTTGACAGTTTTACAAAATAATATTATTAGCCAATTTAAGCATCTGTTTTCAATACAAGCATTAATGCTGAGTGTATTTTCTCTTTCTATATTTCTACTGTTTTTGCAGCCAATACTTCACAAACAAATCCAACTACAAACACAACAGTAATTACAACATCAAACACACAATCACATACAACAGGTAAATAACATCATATACAGACAAAATGATTAGCCCTCCGTAAAATTTTGTGTATATATATATATATATATATATATATATATAATTTTTAAGTAAAAAAGTAAGCCAACAAAACAGTAAAATATTACCATAATTGTGGCACTTGTCACAACAATGGTGAGGATCCACGTGCTGTTTATTTAAGAAAATCAGCAGGCAGACAACGATTAAAAGAGATGCAAACTGGAGCATATGCGTAATCTAAAAGCGTAGTCAGAATAACAGGAGAAGGTCAGGACATGAAGCAAAACAACAAAAACAATAAACACATGGTCAAAACCATGGAAGGCAAGACAAGGAAATGGCTTAGTAATGCTCACTGGGGAAAACGACACTCAGCCCAGTGTGTGTGAAAGTGAGGTGTATTTATAGTCCCGGTAATCAGTCCTCATGATCTTCAACTGTGTGTTTGCAATCAGTGGTGATCTGGGACTGGTGTGTGTGAGGTGCAAGATGGAATATGTAGTCCAGTACAGAGGCAGATGTGTAGTAGTAGTGTGAATAATTGAGTGAGTAACTGTGTCTTAAATGGCACACTATGCACTTTGCACCATGTACTTATGCAATTACACACTCAACGGTATAGTATATGTATGTAGTGTCGTCCCAAATGGAACACTAATGTATTTTTACTAAGCATAAAATTAAACTGTTTCCTGCATGACATTTGACGGTTGCCAAATTACTGAAATAAATTAACAAACTACCAAATAATAGCTGCCATGAGTATAACTGCATTCACCATCGGGAGGCCGTATAATCACTCTCATAGGAAAATTGAGAAAATTGATTGGATTGCTTTCACAATCCAAAATAAATAAAGTAATCCAACATGAGCACCTGAAAGCTCTACCCCTTCCACTACGTGAGCAAAACTGTGTTCGTTTAGTGCAAGAAGTGTCCATCATTCCACACTTTGTGCATTTTCAGTGTGAGTTTTCAGTGTGAACGCACTACTTACACAATTTATACTACAAAACGGAGCAGAATAGTAGAATAGTAGCGTAGAATAGAATACACACTCCTGACTACTAGGAATATAAATATTTTCCAACTACTTTTTCTTAATATCCCCAACTGCTTGAAAGGCAGCTCTCAGATTTCACCTAAAATATCGTAATCTGTAATTTGAAAAAGAACAAAGTTTTCAATAGTTTGGAATGACATGAGGATGAGTAATTGAAATAATTTTCATTTTTGCGTGAACTAACCCTTTAAGGTTTCATGGAGGTTAAATGTTCTATGTAGAACCACAGATTAAAAAAAAGATTGATGGAAAGATTCAACAATAATAACACTTTTCATCTGTTTTCATTTACATGTAGCGACGCCATCATACCTGTTGCAGTGTGTGCAGTATATGGTATGTAGACTATATATATTACAATAAATATGCTAATGAATCAGCAGGTTGCATGATAATACTACAGACATTCTTACACTTTGTTCAATTGGTCTTCATTTTTCATCAAAAAATTAATATTTAAGAATGATTTTTTTGTTGTTGTTTGTTTTTGTTTGCTTTGTGTGCATATTTGTACATGTCTGTGCCTGGATGTCTGTCTGTTTACACCAGAGAGGTGGTTTGGGACTGTTGTTATTCAGCCGACTTTGTTTTCTTGGAGGCTCTTCTCTCCTCATGATCATCAAACCAGTTACAGAGATGGTGTGTCAAATAACGCATGCACAATAACATGATTCAACATGATTCCTTCAACTTAAAGAAATAGTTCACCCAGAATTGAAAATATATTTACACACTATTCACTTACCCTCCAGTGCTTCTAAACCTTTATACGTTTCATTGTTCTATTGACATCCATAGTAGGAAAAACAAAACCTATGGAAGTTAATAATGGTCACCAGTTTTCAGACGTCTTTTGTGTTTAACAGAAAAAAGAAACTCAAACTAGTTTGTGACAAGTGAAGAGTGAGTAAATGATGACAGAATGTTCAGTTGGGTGAACTATCCCTTTAAATTTATTGAATTCATATTGTAAATAACAAATGTATACATTGTGTCTCTCCTCACAGCCCACCCAGATTGCATCCATCATTGAACTAATATCCAAAATTATCATTACTGTCCTTGTACTAATAAAAGCAGTTCATGTAAGATTTTTTTGAGTATATTACAGTTTAAGAACTTTCTTCAAACTGAATATGTGGTTAAGAAATAAAGCAAAATTGACATCTAATTTAGTTCTAATTGTTGTGTCTGTAAATGTTTGTGGCAGTACGACTGTGAGAATGCTGATTTGCGGTTTGTGTTTGCTGCTTTGATAGTGACAGCAATGGTTACAAGCCTGATGCACACCATCATCGTTTTCCTTCACCGCGGACTAAGTCATGAATTGTGAGTGTTAACTTTACATAACAGCACCAATATAATGTGACCAAACCAATATAATAACAAACAGGTTTCCAAACAGGTTTTTGTCTGATATTGGTCAGAAAAAAGAGAGACCTAGTCTCAACTCATCACTAGCTGAAACGTTTTTGTAATGGGTTTTTACTGGTCTGGCTCTTTGACCAACAGGGCCAGAACTACTAAAACAGGACAAATTAACATGAGACCAAAATCCCATATAATTACAAATGAGAGCGGATTGTGCTCCAAGTACTGACAGTGTTCAAATGGAAGAACAACTTTTTGAAAAGAAAATTCCTTAATGACCCTTTTTTATCTAAAAACAAACAATATTCTGTAAAACAGACAGAATAATCACATACCTGTTTGAGAAATAGACAGTATCTGTATTGGTATAAAGTGTCATGAAACCTACCCTATGAAGTCTACCTCAGAATTTTTTCAAAAAATGCTCCAAGATGGGCGTGGAGCACACTGCGAGCAGAGGGAGGAGTGGGCATGGCTGGCAGAGCAGAGGAAAAAGAGGGGAACAAACAAATGTCAGTTGGCTCACAAAATCAGACTGAAAAAAAAATCAGACATGTCAATGTGTGGAGAGCCATGATATTATAGTTTACAAAGTTAAAATGCTAAATAAATAAACAGTAAGTGATTTAATGCCCTGCTACATATACAATAGGTTATTCGTAATTTCATATAATATATACACATAAGTGGCGACCTCTGAAATAAAGACTAAGCCGAAGGAAAATAAATGGATGAATGAATATACACATAACCACAATTTGTTATATTATTATAAAGATAATCATGTTTATATAAACACTCTAAATGAGGAGGACTTCTCCATTCCTGAATCCCTGGGTCTGAATGCAGACATAGTGGATAGCAGTACAACAGGTTTCTTGCCCTATCTGTTTCAACCATTAACCCTGCCGGTAATCTGGAGGATTTAAAACATAGGCAAACACACCAGCACAGAGATAGGCAATGTGTCTTCATTGTAACAAACTCAACTGATAAAAGGCAAAGTCTACCATTCTCTAATTCTTATACAGCTCTCCTGACAAAAATGCTTGCTGCAAATCAACAGCTTTGCTGTAATAATGAGAAACTGACGCTTCATCACTCCACTATCAGATAAGCGCTTTGTCAACCGCCCCAAAAATATTTTAAACCCAAAAGATGAAATCAGCTGACAAAAGCACAAAATTATTCAGGTTTATCCACAATTAAAGCTGACAGGTGCTAACATTGTCTTAATTGATGCTCAGCACACACATATCTGTTAAAATCTCAAAAAAAGTACTCCAGGGTTTCTTGACCCTTTAACATTGTAGCTACAAGTATGTGTGTCATATCAAATGATAAAAAATGTCCCTAGAAGTGGACAAAGTATACAAGCACACATGGCTTCAGACTCTATTTAAACCTTAATTTAATTGAAAAACACATCTTAACACATAATACCAGGACCTTATTTATTGATTTACGGTCTGTGGTTTGAAATAATTTAATCTTCTAAATAAGATACTTATATATATATTACTGTATTTTGAATGTAATGTAAAAAATTATTATCTTACAGAAGAACATGTTGGATTGGTTCTCTTATAATAGTTGACCTACTGAATACACTCATTACATGTAAGTTTTTTTCTCATATCCTCTGTTAAATTACCTTTTTATTTATTTGTACAAATATTAATAAGCAACCCAATTTTCTCAAATTGGTATAAGTGTAAATACTTACTCATCTAAAGCTCTTTAAAGCTCAGATAAAGCTGATAACATCTTTTGTTTGTTATTAATTGTATTTTTTCTACTTATACTGTAGCCATCTCAATATTTTATGGGTTATGGTGGTTTCAAGGGCGCTGGATGCTAATAGTAATGGCAGTTTATGTCATGTTGGAGTTCGTCCTTTACATCGGAGCAGCCGTTTTTAAACGGATGGAAAAATACAAGAAGTACTATACTAGAAGAAATACTAGAAAGAAAGGGGAACGTAAGTATATTTGGTACTAACATGCTAGAGACTACTTGGTACTAGACTTTAGACAGTTGTAAAGATTTTTTTCTGTCACTGTACTTTCTTGATCTGCACTGAAAGAAGATTCATTAAACTCAATCATACATCACATATATTTACTTATAAACACACAGTCTCATTATATCATATTTGTATTTTCAGACAATTGTACTGTACTGGAAAACAAGGTATGTGAAATTTACATATTTTTTCACATAAAGTAATTTGTAAAACATTAAGCCTCTTTCCACTGAACCATACGGGTCAACCCGATCTAGCTTGCATTACCTTATATATACACATACCTGTACATGTAGAGGATAACGTAATATTCACCCTTATTTTTATATATTTTTAGCAAGTAGTATATTTATCCAATTTTACTGTATCATCTTTAACATCCTTAGGAATAGATAGATAATACATTATTTTCATTAAACATATACATTGGGGTGTATTATTATTTGCACCATGATCTTGACCCTTGTGCACTGTTCAAATTTACTACCCTTTTAATTATGTTCAGGATGAAAACACTCACTAAAATAAAGTGCTGTAAAAACGCACATCAGACAATTTTTTTTTCCATTTCTTGTGCATAAATATTTTTTTAAATTACAGGATTTTAACTCTTTAATTGCCAAGTTCATAAATGATGTCACTGATTTGGTAATTTAGTAGTTTTGACTGAGGACTGAGTTCTTTTTATGCAAACAAAAAGTTGTGAAGTTGTCCGCCATCCCCTGTCCGAGTACAATAGATGGATATAAATGTGTACTGTGCTTTATCAAACCGTACCACTTGCTGAAAAAACTTCTTAAGTGAATGGCTACCAACATTTTTAGAGACAATAAAATGTATAAAAAATATACAAGCAAAACAGATTTAATAGAGTGGCTGCTGGTGATGGCATATAAGCAATTTTCTTTTAGTCTGTGCAAAAACTTAAAATGAAACAACTTCTGAATGTTGTAAATACCCTCAGTGCCAAATGCCCGGGGCTGTGGATTATAGTTAATAACATTTTATGTTATGTTTCATTTTGTGCACAGACCAGTCATTTTGCTTCATAAGCCTTCATTGTTAGGATCCACATATATTAATTTTGATTTAACTGTATGTTTATATATAGTCATTGATCGCCATTAAATGCCACACCTTAAATCATTTTTCTTTTTTTATTTGCAGAAACCCCCATGGTTCTTCATGTTTGTCATTTGTTTAGTGATTTATGTAATGTTTACTGTTGCACTTATTGTAGGAGTGTCTTTGCTTTGCTTTCAAGCTGGGCTTTGAAGAGTTTTTTTCTCTCTCTCTTGCACATGAACCAATTTCTTGCACTATTTTTTTTGTATACATGTATCTGTTAAACTTTGTGTAGAAAAAAAGCCATTCTGAAAGGAAAAACAACCTTACAAAATATAATGATGTTTTTAAATGTTGCTCCCCAAAGGTCACATAATGTCTTATCATTTATGTAACCCTGTCTGTTTTAGTTTACGCTTTATTTATCCACGTCATACCCCCTCACGTTAGTTCTCCTGCATTCTTTATTAGTTGTCCCCTCATCAATTTTTAGTTAATTGTTTCTTTGCGTGTTTATACCCTGTTCTGTTAGCCCTTTGCAAACAGTAGTTTTCTTAGTTACTTCTATGATGTCTGTGTGTGCCCAGGTTTTATCCTTTAGCTTGTTTATGTTTATGTTTTTTTCACTACTTTGTAATTCCTGTTTATCTGCACTTCACTATTAACACACTAAACTGCATTTGGATCCTCATTTCATCATTTCCCATCACTGACATTTCAATTTACTTTGCCACTTTACTGTCCTCTGTATAATGGACATCTGAACTCTTTTTGAGTTTTGATTGTAATTTATAACCGTGCACCTTTTGGAAATAAGAATTGAGCCACTCTGGATACTGTTACTTCTTTAAACTTCCAGTTTTTGTTGTTGTTAGTGTTTGTTATGTTATTGTTTATGCACTTGAGGCTGAAATGTTTTCATATTTGATCACAAAATAAATTTGTCACCTATGTGAGTGTATAATTGTTGTTGTTTTGAGATTGTAAGCAAAGCGGCCTACAAACTCTGCAAGTGTTTAAGCTGGCTTCTGCTGATAAAACTACAAACTATCTTCAGTAAACTTTATTCTTTAATTAAATCTCTGACTCTGGCTCTTCTTCATTTGCGAGACTGGTCATTTATGGATTAAAACGGTCAGTTCCCCAACAACTACTACACCACAAAACAAATAAATAACAATGATATTTAATTTGAGGAAAAAAACAGTTCTCTATTTACTTCCTGTTTTGTCTATCAACAGTTCACTTTTCTACTCACTTTGTGACTGCCTGAATTCTTTTGGGCATTGACTTTCTATCCAAAAATGAAATAATTTGCATCAAGTTCCAGGTTTTTAAAACAGCAGTTGATAGATCAGCTTTGCAAACAGGATCCACCAGCCTGATCTCACAAGGAAACGTATACGTTTGGCAGTTTAGAGGGCTAATTCATATAAAATTGTATGAGTTCAGTCATCATTGGGGGATAAGCAAGTTGTACTAAACTGTACGAATGAGATTGTATGAATACATATAAATTAGTTACTAAATCAAAAAGTTACGAATTGCCGTGAGATTGTGCTGGATCAATCATATATTTTCAGTTGGGTTAAATCTGAACTGAAATGCTGCATGTCATTGTATTCATATGCTTAATCATTAATCTTGAAACCCACTCCATCAAGGTTTAAGTCAAATCGATGACATTTTAGCAGATTTTTCACTTTCTGGGTAAATTATTTGTACAATTGTAAAATTGAAAATTGCCATCCATGTCTGAATTTAACTGAGGGTCCAAATCTAAATTGTCTTTTTTTATCTAAAGAGTAAAGGTAAGATTTCAACTCTAGAGACATATCTGGACAGACTAGAGAGTCTGATATTAACCAAAAATCAATTCTAGATCTAAGTAAACTAGAAGTATTAGACCAAATAAATTGTACTGTGAGGATGTTTTTCTTTCCAAATTGGAGATCAAACCACATAACCTATAAAAGATATAATAAAAAATAAAATAAAAAAGGAAACTGCCTTCAAGATTAGATATTGCCTTTATAATCACTTGAAATTGAGCTTCAAACAACTGCTGAAAAATTTGAACCAGATGATGAAAATAACTCATCAGCTCACAGTGATTTGCATGTGACTTTTGTATAAAACAAAAATCAGTATTAAGGAATTTTGCTATAAGGAAAAGACTTTTATGTTTAATATCATTAAACAACCCTCTTGCTGAGCCAATAAACAAGTTTGAAAACATTAACACTGTTGACACCAAAACTGTAACACCAGGGGCCTGTTTCAGAAAGGAGTGAAAACTCAAGATTTTTTAATCTCTCTTTTTAAAGTTCAAGTTTAAACTTCGAGTTGGTTGAACCACCTTATACTGAAACAGGCCCCAGTTGAATTAGCCATAGATATCCCTTGAACAAAAACATTTAAAACAACAATATTGAAATCTTTTTTTTTAAAAGTATTATTAGCTAAATATTATGTTATAGTAAAAACAAATGAAAAGTGGAACGAAAGATAGACTCACTGTATATACCGATGAAGAGAAAAAGACTTCAGGTGTAATGAAGGATTGTGGGGGGTGTAGTTCTGGTGCGGCTGGAGATAATAATGGATGGAGTGCCCTCTAGTGGGTCTCTGATAGAAAGTTTTTTTATTATTATTGGGCATTAGTAATTTACAAATACAGCAGAAACAGGCAACAAACAAAAATTCCAAAGATAATTGAAATTCTGTTAAAAAACGCAAAACAAAAACAAATGGAAGACATTCACAAGACACCAAAAAAAGATTCATAATAGCTTACAATAGGCAGAGCTTACATTTTTTACAGCTTTGAGAGACTTCCTTAACAGAATAAGTCCATTGAAAAAAACTTCTATAAAGGAGGGGATTTTGAAAGTCTACATTTGTGGATAAAGAATTTACCATTTAAAATAATAAAATTAACAAAATTGTTCATTTTTTATCACCATTTTCAAAATAACAAATAATTTATTTTGCATTTAATGTTATCAACATATTATTTTTGGCAGAATAATCAGAAAAAAAATTGCACATTCTGACAATCAACAAATAAGTGACATAAGGATTCCTCACTGTTTTTTCAAAAAAAGGAACATATATATTTCTTAATATCTGAAAATTTGGAAAGTAACACATTGATTGGATATATTTTATGTAAAATCTTTAAATAAATTGTTCTTACTTTATTTCCCTCTTGAAATATATCTATTTTTATCATTAAATACTTGCCTTATGTCTTTGTTAGTACATTTTTGTCAAATATATTTTTACCATTTATCAGGAAATTACATTCTTTATTTTCTATCTTATAATAGTTCAAATGACTGCACTTTATATTAATGAATTCCAAGAGGATAGCTTTGATTATTGTCGAAAATTCTTTCAATTTAACAGGAAAGTTTAATTTAGATAAAAATGATTCATATGAATAGATCCTTAAAGATGAATCAAACAAATCACTTACATATACCAACCCATGTTCCAACCATTTCTCCAAATATAAACTCTTTCCTTTAACAGTAATCAATTCGTTATTCCAAATTTTCATTCTGTGAGGAGAAAAATTAGTTTTCAAGTTTCCAAGTCAAGAGTGCTCGCTTATGTAATTTAGATAATTTTACTGGTAATTTTGATGGTAAAAAATTGCAAGTCAAAAACTTGAGCTTACTCACCTTCTTAAAGATACTGTGTGTGATACAAGGTAATTGATATTAAACTGTTTGGGTAAATGAAGTAACTGCTGCTAGATAGTATTTTGAAAATGACGTAGCGCTATCCATCTTTATTTGTTATTTACAATAAATTTGCAAATAGTTCAAACTAACTGCTTTCAAACTAATTTTGAGGAGAATAATGAATTGAATTATTTTAGGAATAAGGCAAAAGTAAAATGTAGTACATGTGTCACTGTTGTGCGAAAAGAAAAGTACAATTTAAATTATTGACATACAGTACAGAACACTATTTAAGTGTTTTATATACTAAATTAAGCTGTTTTTAAAAGCAACAAATGTTTATATAGTTTCAAGTAGGTTTGAATGTTGGTACTTGAATGAGCTACGAATGAATGAAAATGAGATATTTTGAATGTTTTTTCCATATTTTTCCAGTGATATTTATTTTGACACAGTGAGCCCTGATTATTTTCCAGCTTTTAATGAGCAGCTTTTATACCATTAATCACAGACACCCAGTTTGTATTCACAGAGCAAATGTTAATCATTTCATTTTTTTAAAAGATTGCAAATAACACTATTATGGCTAAAATATTGTGTTTTGAATTCTGGTTCTCTCGTGACGTTGTGCTGATGATGATGAACACAAACCTAAATATCTGACGTTTTGCAAGTTTCAATCAATTCTCATAAATCTCAATGATAAATAGTCTAAACACTTTAGTAGCCTACTTAAAGTGCTAGTAAACTTTGACTTACTAAACTCACATTATTATTTTATGGTACACCCAATTCTTGTTACTGAACTAAATAAAGTCTCAACATGCATGACATTTAACCTGGCAAAACAATAAAAAGCTTTACATTTGAAAGGAACTATATGCATGTATGTTTGTTTATTTGATGATTATTGTTATTATTTTATTTAGGCTTATACATAGACATCACAATATAGAGCTGCTCTATTTAGGCCACTTTTCCCACTTAGATCGAAATACCTGAATTGGCCAAAAGAGGGCATCAAAAGCGTAATTTGGCAATAATAAAAGTCTGTTGGGTTGAGCATATACAGTATATAGCACTGACGACTGACAATCAGAAAGTGTTTTACATTTGCTCTCTTAGCTTTATTCAACAAAGCGGTAGGCTATATCAAGGTATTGTCACATCTTACTATAACTAGAAGTGGTGCAAGAATCTTCGTGTATATACTTTGCTACAAGTATATTTTGCATTAGATTTTTCTTATGGTGATTTTTTGGGTCCGTTTCAGATGTCTGCTGCATGCGGTCTCCTTTTACTGATATTTGGATTTTCCATGCTGAAGTTCATCTGCTGTTACAGTGATGGAAGTGTATTGACCGACCAGTGTCAAAGTATGGCTGTAAATCATGGCACAAATCAACCGCAAGGACAAGATTCAAACCCTTTCACCGTCGATCCAGATAATGTGATCGTGAAAAGTTCGCAAGTGGGAACGACCTTTACAGGTAGAATCTCTTTCATTAAGTTTGTATGTTGGGCTGGCAGTTTGTTGCTTAACAGGATATCAATTCTTGATATAAATAATTAAATTTTTCATATGAAGAATTATTGTTGCATTTAACGTTAGGAGTTGCATTTTCACTAATTCCACTATGTTAATTCCTGATATCAACAACTCAATTTCAGTTGTTAAATGCCAATTGTTGATGTCAGGAACTGAATTTCAGCTAGTAAGAATCACAGTTCTTGATATCTGTAATTGTATTTTATCTAGTTAAATGTCTAGTTAAATGCCAGTCAAATTTAATTGTTCAAAAACACAATTCTTACTAGTAAAAGGCTTTAATTTTAATATCAGTTTTTATGTGTTACTAGTGGGAAAAGTCTATTCTTGATATCAACCATTGAATTATTACAAGTAAAACTGTTCATTTTTGATATCAAGATTTTAAATGTCATTAATAGTCAATATCATGAATGACATCAAAATATATATTTTATGTATCATAATTTATTCATATCAGAAATGTTTTTTTCAGATATAATGAATTATAAATGTAACATGTTGATATGCATTTAACTGATATCAAGAAAAATTTACATTTCAGCTAGTGTCAATTTAATTATTGATATCAACAATTTAATGTCACTAGTTGAAATGTTAATTCTTGATATCTGGAATTATTTCAACATGTTACATTTGTTATTTCTGATATCTAAAAATGTATTTCTGATATCAGCAATTAGGAGAGCAATTTCTAATATCTAAACTTACTGATTTCACTACCAACAATCACATTTATGACTGTCAATACTGACAATATTTTTTTTATTTTAATTTCAACCATTTTTACAAGTAGCAGTTCAGTTCAGTTGATTTAATTCCTGATATCAACAATTTCTGTTATCAACAGTATAATTTTTAATTTCATTGTTGATGTTACATTTCAACTAGTAAGAAATCTGTTCTTGATATCAGCAATTAAATGTGGCCGTCTATGGTGTCATTCTAGTGAAAATACAATAATGGATATCAAAAATAAAAAGGTTGATATTAGGAATTTCATTTTTTCTATCAAGAATGATTTTTTTTGACATCAGTACTTATATATTTGATATATCAACTATTTAATTTTTGATTTAAACAATTTAATTGTTGATATCAAGAATGCTGATTGTTACCCTGAGAATGCATAAAAGTCAAAACGCCTTGCCATAGGCATCCTTTATCAATTCTTGATTTCGTTGCTAGTGGAATGCTCTACAGTAAGCTACAGAAAAAAGTGTTTGTTTAATGCTTTAGTTGTGTAAACAAGTTGTCTTTTCAAACTAGTCAGCAAAATGTATCAATTTTTCCACAGTGACGCTCTCTGCTTCTTCTGTTCCATTTATGGGCTATATGATGGAGGCCCGTCAGTGTGATAATTGTCCACCTGCTGGTATGTTTAGTGTGCTTGACGGGATGAAGAGTCTGCTCCTATGTGGTGTGAGTGAAAACACACACACACACACACACACACACACACACACACACACATATAGGTGCGCACAGGGGCAAACTAGCCATTAGGAGCACTGGTAAGTTTCTTAGTGACCTGGCATCTGATTTGGACTGCTGCAGCTAGGTTTTAAAAAATTTAATAATAATAATTTATTTTCCTTTGGCTTAGTCCCTGATTATCAGGGGTCGCCACTTACCACAGTGAAATGAACCACCGACTATTCTGACATATGTTTTTTATGTAGCGGATACCCTAGCTGCAACCCAGTTCTGGGAAACACCCATACACACCCTTATTACACACACACACACACACACACACACACACACACACTGTATACAATACAGACAATTTAGTTCATCCAATTCACCTATACCGCATGTCTTTAAACTTTAGCACCCGGAAAAGTAAAGGGCACATAAAAAAGTATTTTAAGAGAAAACAGAAGTGAAATGTTGCAGGACAGTTGTTTAATTGCAGGTCAGTTGTTCAAATGCAAATAGGCCTTCTGTAGTTTTTTCTCCCTTTAGCGCTAATATCTGCCAGAAATAATATATGCAACAGCTCCACTACTATCATCACACTTGAGTATTTGAATAGACAGATAAGATGTTCACATTAAATACTTTGGAAGGCAGCAGAGGACTGGAGCTGTAGTGCAAACAGGAATATGTCAATACCAGAAATGCAATCAAATGTGTATGATTTTTGTCTTATAATAATAATTTAAAAAATTTTTAGAAACTGATGTTTCCCGATTTATGCGGTTTAAAACGTTTTTACTCTTTCAAATGATATTTTAAGTAGCACTAGCTCATGTGCGGTAAACACACATCAGATTCAGCCAGGAGTGACAGACTGAAGGGAAAAAAATGTGTGGGAATTCCCAGTCTGAAATTGTCTCCTAGTTTGCTCACACACACACACACACACACACACACACACACACACACACACACACACACACACACACACACACACACACACACACACACACACACACACACACACACACACACACACACACACACACACACACACACACACACACTTTTATACAGGCTTCTTAGAGCAATTGTTAAATGTTATAAATTTTTTAAAATCCTATAAATTATACATTAATTAAAGTTATAAATTCTGTAAACTAACATCAGGTGTTTATCATGTGTTTATTAGGGCCAGGCCGTGGCTCAACCTGATAACTTAGATAAATATTTAGTCCAAGTGAACTGGACGCCTCAAGGAACTGGACAGTTTTTCTTCAGGTAAGAAGGCTTTGCTGAGTAAGATGAAATAAAATAAAAATAAAAAATATTTTATGGTTTTACTGTAGTACATATCTTTATTAATCCCTGTGAGGGGAAGCTCTTTTGCCACCATTGACATCACAATACAGTAAATTATTAAACAACAACAAACACCACAAAAACAGTACAACCACAACACGCTGTTTGCTCCAACTACACATCACAACACAGTAAGTTACTAAGCAAATAAAAACAAAAGGCTACATGTATAACCATTACACCACTTCATTAAAAAACACAAACTATTGCCTTTTATGTTGATCGTTTGTAAACATGATATCTGATTTTTCTTTTCAGATCTGTTTTCATTAAAGATTTCGGTACATTTTGGCTAAAGAAAGCAATCATACTCCCGACGACAACACCACCAACCACTACAACAACCACTACAACAACTAGACCTACAACCACAACAACTATGCCTACAATCACAACAGCAACTGTAACAACTAGGCCTACAACCATTACAACAACTTCATCAAGTAAGAAAAACCTCCATATTGCCTACAGCAGCATAAGAAGCAAACAAATGGGGTAGTTCACCCAAAAAGTGAAAATTCTGTAATTTATTACCCTCCACTATCAGTTATATCCTGAGTTGCTGTAGGATACACACACACACACACACACACACACACACACACACACACACACACACACACACACACACACACACTAAAACTTCAATATCTGTATTAGTAAATGCATTATTAAGTGCACGAGTCTGCTTTTAAGTGTCAGGTTTTAAGCCTCTGTTACTAGCTATAAAAAGGTGTTTTAAACCTAACACCGGCTTGCATTTAGATGCACAAGTAACGAGTACTACAAAAAAATGTTATTAACAAATGAAAACCTGATAAATGTCTTGTATCTGAGCATGTCTTGACGTATAGTTACTATATGATAAGTGGAATTATTAACAGTGGGAAATATAATTATTTAAATATAAAGCGCTCTAGAGAAAACAATATGGGCACGACTCAAATAATTTTGATTTATATAAACACCATCTTAAATAAAATCCAGTCTAGGACTGATATCTATTAACTGATATCTTTGCCAGATTAAGGACTATTTTAAGGGCGTACAAAAATGGTCTGTGTGCCAGTGCATGGTCTAAAAGGGTTGTGCTTGTTTTCTTAATAAATTATGGGTGTGTTTTGGGCACAACATGCATTAAACCATTCAGAGTCTCATCTCTCTTTCCCTTTAAGACTCAGTTTCATTATACCATAGTGCATTCACTATTTACATGGCATACTTTCTGAATGCTTCTAAATAAAAATCTGAATGCTTTACTAGCAAGAAAAAACTATAACAATTGAAGCTGCCAGCAGAGATGAAAGGGACCTCGCACCCGGGCTTACCACCGCCCGGTGGCCTTAGGATGACAGAGAACAATGGACAGAGGAGAAAAAGATTAATTTAAGCTGCTATATATAAAAAACCTGAGAAAATCACAGATTTTTGCCAATCTTTTTTTATCAACTATGTGAAGTTTCAGGCAGATCAGACATTATGTGGTTGAGTTATTATAAGTACTTCCTTTTACCATGGCAAATCACTGAGGTTTGTCAGGCTGCCACGGACACACCCTTTGGCAAAAACTCTAGATCTTCACAATATATCATTGCTAGAGTTTTCAGATAGCACCACCCAAATTTGGTGCTGATACGATAAAATTTGTGAGAGAAGTTTGTTACAGTGTAAAACGTCATTTCCTGTTTCCAGCAGGTGACGCTATAACTGTAATTGGATATTGGCATGTAAACGTGTTTAGGTCAGGACTCTTATCAAACATGAAGATTTTGAGGCAGATCGGACAATGCATGGCAGAGTTATAACAACTTCCTGTTTCACGTCATTCGACATAAACTCTAGATCTTCACAGTTTAACATCATCAAGGCCTTTAGATGACAGTGCTCAATTTTGGTGTTGATCTGATAAAATCCCTAGGAATCTGGAGGGGTCCATCTAGACTCCCGTCCAAGGCATGTTGGTTATCTGAATCCCTCATGACCAGTACCTATATAGTCGTAGGCCATGCTGCCTCCACCTTGCACCCCTGCCTCAGGGCTCTGTTAAGTCCGGTAAAAGGACAGCGAAGCGACCTGCTCTTTTCTTGGTGGACTACAATCAGTGACATCAACTGTAAAAACACCACTGCTGGCCTCTGGACCAGCAGTAACTAAAATGTAAATAAAAGAGCAGTTTCCTCTCTCTCCGGGTCTTGCAAGTCTGGGATACTCTGGGATATACGGTTTCCTTCCTCTCAGTCTTCGATCGCAGGATCCAGGGAGGAAGGCAAGAGACAATCTCTTATTTCCAGCTCTTCCCCTGGGACGCTTTGCTTTCCAGGGTGAGCACTCACTTCCCGAGCTACCCCTCTGCTGGTACGTCAGCAATCATTCCGATGACACCATAAAGGGGATGGTTTGCAACTATAGAACTGAAGGACACATACTTTCATGTCTCCATCTCTCTACGTCCTGTTCTCTGGTTTGCATTCGAAGGTCAAGCACGGCAGTTCCCCCTTTGCACGAGTTCCCCCTTTGGGCTCTCCTTGTCTCTGCAGGTTTTAACCAAGCTCATGGAAGGTACCCTAGCATCTCTTCAGCTCATAGGCATACGCATACTCAACTATTTCGACGACTGGCTTATACTGGCTTCGTCCTAGGATTTGATTATGCACAGGGAGATGGTGCTCTCAAGATTTGAGTCAACCGAGAGAGGAGCAAGCACCCCCTGTGCAGAGGGGGGAGGGGCCGTCGCGAGGAGTGTGAGTTTGAGAACCCAGGTACTGTTGGACCAGAGAGGTAAGCCCTTCTTTCTCAGGGACAGGGCACCCTCTGGCACCCATGCTCAGATCTCTGGAACCTACATCTGAACCTGCTCTCCAGTTACTGGACTCTTTGATCTTCTGAAATATAGATATACATGTATATACCAACAGATACAAAAGCATTAAAAACAACAGTCAAAAAACATCTCAAGTATAAATACTTGTATTAGAGGCAAAGCCATTCACACATTAGTGTAAATGATGTGCTTTGTCATGCATTCAGCATTTCTCAAACTTGATACAAGCTGAACAAAGCTGTTTACAACATCAAATGTAGAGTCACAAGCTACAGAGGTCTGTTGCATGAAGCCAGTTTCTAAAACTCACGGGTTTGTTCAGCTAGCATCATACAACAGTACACATGTGTCATGATGCATCTGTTCTTTTGTTGGTGTTCATGCTATCATGTGCCCTATTTTGTAAACTAATATAGCTATGGGTCCTGTTTGGTAAGCTTTCATAACCCCTGTTGCACTAATACATGTGTTGTATTATTTATGCTTGAGATTAAGTTGATGTGTTCCCTTTTCTCATTTTTACTTCCTGTCTACCAGTTGACCAAATGTTGCATGTAGCTCACTGAACAAATTCTGAGTTTTAAAGTAGGTTTAGAGTTCAGATAAACAAAAAAAAAACTCATTCAACTTCAGATCAGACTTTTCAGAAGTCACAACACTCAAAATGAATGTTTGAGAGAATTAATTTAATTCACGTCAGGCAAGAGAACTGGTGCAATTCACTTCTCTGTTTAGCAAACTTAACTGCATTTACAAACAGGAATAAACATTGCTTAAGCAAAACTTAGAGAAGGCAGATAAAATAATATTAAACCTATTTAATAAAATAAATCAACTGGATCTAATAATTTTAGAAGTTCACAAATGAACAGCATAAGCTTTGTACTTGAAGCTTTTTATAGGTTAATCATTATATCAATTCAAATGTATATTACACAACCAAATAAGTGGCTTGAATTGTAAATAATTATAATTTGAATAACAAAGAAGTATCAGCAAAGGATGGGCAAATTTGTTGCTACATCTTTCACAGGAAAATGGTTTTATTGCATCAATGTACAGTTAATAATTTTTTTCTTTTTTTAAATATTTCCCAAATGATGTTTAACAGAGCAAGGAAATTTTCACAGTATGTCCGATAATATTTTCTCTTCTGGAGAAAGTCTTAATTTGTTTTATTTCGGCTAGAAATCAGTTATGAAAACTATTATGTTAAGAAATGTGTTGAAAAAAAAATCTCTCTGTTAAACAGAAGTTTGGGAAAAAAATAAACAGGGGGGTTAATAATTCAGGGGGGCTAATAATTCTGACTTCTACTGTATGTCACTTTGCTTATCACTGTTTTCACTCTCTAAAACTAAATAACACTTGCTCCGGAGCAGGTTAGCCATGACTCCCAAGTTGCCATGAGTGATAAACTTCTTTCTCAAAATAATCTCAAACCTGGGTAGAAAAGGACACCTGTTTCATTTTATAGACTGTTGCTTTTGTTTGCTGTTCTCCAGCAGTTTCTTGTATATTTAACCATTTGTTACAAATGGAATGGCATGAGGATGAGTAATTAATTAAAAACACATTTTTTTTTATTTTTGGGGGAGGTTAAAGGTTCTCTGTGGAACCACATATGTAAAAAATTGATTGATAGATTTAGTAATAATAAATATCTTTGCACCAGCAAGTCATGGACACACAGACACACACCAAACATATACATAGCAGGCACTGAAATCAGCATACAGTAGTCTATAGCAGTGGTTCTATCCACCACATTCTGAATTTACTTTACACACTTTGTTTAAAGTGCTCTGTACTGTTAGTGACAGCATTCTGGATTTTGGCTTTCGCTTGTACGATACTGTCAAAGCACCTCTCAAATGTTTTTTTCTGATGGACAAGTTTTGGTGCGTAAATGCAATTGACAACCCGAGGTCGAATTTATTTTTAAACATGCAAAAATTTTGGATTGAAATTTCTCATTCATTGTACAATGACTTTAACACTTGTCATCTGTTTTCTTTTACTTATAGAGACGCCATCACCACCGCCTCAGCGTCTGCAGTATATGGTATGTAGAATACATATATATGATGTGCATCTCTGTAATGAGAAGGGGTGTGGTCTAATGACATCAACACCCTATATCAGGTGTGCATAATTATTAGGCATCTTCCTTTCCTTTGGCAAATTGGGTCAAAAGAAGGACTTGACAGGCTCCGAAAAGTCAAAAATAGTGAAATATCTTACAGAGGGATGCAGCATTCTTAAAAATTGCCAAGCTTCTGAAGCGTGATCATCGAACAATCAATCGTTTCATTCAAAATAGTCAACAGGGTCGCAAGAAGCGTGTGGAAAAACCAAGGAGCAAAATAACTGCCCATGAACTGAGAAAAGTCAAGCGTGCAGCTGCCAGGATGCCACTTGCCACCAGTTTTGCCATATTTCAGAGCTGCAACATCACTGGAATGCCCAAAAGCACAAGGTGTGCAATACTCAGAGACATGGCCAAGGTAAGAAAGGCTGAAAAACGACCACCACTGAACAAGACACACAAGCTGAAACGTCAAGACTGGGCCAAGAAATAGCTCAAGACTGATTTTTCTAAGGTTTTATGGACTGATGAAATGAGAGTGAGTCTTGATGGGCCAGATGGATGGGCCCGTGGCTGGATCGGTAAAGGGCAGAGAGCTCCAGTCCGACTCAGACGCCAGGAAGGTGGAGGTGGAGTACTGGTTTGGGCTGGTACCATAAAAGATGAGCTTGTGGGGCCTTTTCGGGTTGAGGATGGAGTCAAGCTCAACTCCCAGTCCTACTGCCAGTTTCTGGAAGACACCTTCTTCAAGCAGTGGCTCAGGAAGAAGTTTGCATCCTTCAAGAAAAACATGATTTTTATGCAGGACAATGCTCCATCACACGCGTCCAAGTACTCCACAGCGTGGCTGGCAAGAAAGGGTCTAAAAGAAGAAAAACTAATGACATGGCCTCCTTGTTCACCTGACCTGAACCCCATAGAGAACCTGTGGTCCATCATCAAATGTAAGATTTACAAGGAGTGAAAACAGTACACCTCTCTGAACAGTGTCTGGGAGGCTGTGGTTGCTGCTGCACGCAATGTTGATGGTGAACAGATCAAAACACTGACATAATCCATGGATGGCAGGCTTTTGAGTGTCCTTGCAAAGAAAGGTGGCTATATTGGTCACTGATTTGTTTTTGTTTTGTTTTTGAATGTCAGAAATGTATATTTGTGAATGTTGAGATGTTATTTTGGTTTCACTTGTAAAAATTAATGATTGAAATGGGTATATATTTGTTTTTTGTTAAGTTGCCTTATAATTATGCACAGTAATAGTCACCTGCACACACAGATATCTTCCTAAAGGAGCTAAAACTAAAAACAAACTAAAAACTACTTCCAAAAATATTCAGCAGTTGAATATTCAAAAATACAACTTGCCTAATAATTTTGCACTCCCTGTACATATATAAATATACAAATGCATGCTAATAAATATTATTATATTACAATACATATGCTAATAAATCAGAATGTGAAATCTGCTAATCTGCATGTTGTAGTTATAATAACATGTATATTTGACAATTGATACATGTTTTTTTCACCTTAATGTGCATATTTGTACATGTCTGTGCTTGTCTGTCTGTTCACACCAGAGAAGTAGTGTGGCACTGTTGTTATTCAGCAGACTTTGTTTTCTTGGAGGCTCTTCTCTCCTCATGATCATCAAACCAGTTTTACAGATGGTAAGTGTGTCCAAAAACACACTATGCACAATGACTATTTCTAAACTACTGTTTTTATTACAAGTATTCAGCATCCTTCAAGTGGTCACAAACCTTTATGAGGATATTTTCTTTATATTGAACACAAAAGCAGATATTTTTAAAAATGTTAGAAACTGGTAACTATTGACATCCATAGTAGGAAAAACAAACACTATGGAAATTAATGGTCACCAGTTTTCAGCATTTTTCAAAAACGTCTTTAGTGTTCAGCAGAAAAAGGAAACAAACTGGTTTGTGACTAGTAAAGAGTGAGTAAACGATGACAGAATGTTTAGTTTTAGGTAAACTATCCCTTCATAATTCATTAAAATTATAATGTAAATAACAAATGTATACATTGTGTCTCCTCACAGCTCACTAAGATTGCATCCATCATCGAAGTAGCATTAAAATTTGTTGCTACTGTCCTTGTACT
Source organism: Danio tinwini (assembly GCA_903798205.1). NCBI lineage: Eukaryota > Metazoa > Chordata > Actinopteri > Cypriniformes > Danionidae > Danio > Danio tinwini. The sequence continues at coordinate 17,527,722 of CAIGQZ010033059.1, forward strand.
AATAAAAGCGGTTCATGTAAGGATTTTTTTCTACTACATCACAGTTTACTAACTTTCTTCAAAATTAATATGTGGTTGAAGAGTGGAAAGCAGAAGCAAAGGAGGAAATTGAAATCTAATTTGATTCTCATTGTTGTGTCTGTAAATATTTGTGGCAGTACGACTGTGAGAATGCTGGTTTGCAGACTGAGTTTGCTGCTTTCACAGTGACTGCAATGGTTACAAGCCTGATGCACACCATCACTATTTTCCTTTACCGTGGACCAAGCCATGAATTGTGAGTGTTAACTTTACATATCACCACCAATATAATGTGACCAAACAGAAATGATCTTTTCTAAACAGGTTTTTTTTTATCTGCTTTTAATAAGAGGAACGGATAGCCACAGACTTAAGTTAACTCATCATTGATTAAAACAAATTTATTATGTATTTTTACTGTTCTGGCTCTTTGACTAATAGGGCCAGAATTACAAAACAGGACAAATTAACATGAGACCAAAATCCTATAAAATTGCAGATGAGAGTGAATTGTCCTGCAAGTAAACTAAAGACTGTTTAAATGGAAGAATGACTTTTTTTCAGCAAATCCTGACAGTAGCTTTTTAACCTAGAAGGTTTGTCGACACGTTGTTAGTAAATCTGACCCTTAGTCTTATTCATAAAGTAATCTCATGCATTTAGTAAGAACAAGAGACTTTCTAAATATGGGTACTGCAGTATCTGTACATCGATACTCATTAACATTTGTTTGGTACAGACATTTACAAATATATTAAAATTATATTAATACAAACAGTGTTTCTGAAGATTGCTGTTCTAAACACAATAGGTATACACTTCAAGGCAGATTAGATAACTTTCACCTCCTTATAATTATTGTTAAAGCTGTTTTATTATTATTATATTTATTGTTTTTTGTTGTTGTTGTTGTCAGCGTGAGTGTATTGTAGTCATCATGTTTCCCGGCCCACCTCTTGATCTATTATTATTATTATTATTATTATTATTATTGTAGTAGTAGTTTCTGTAGTATAAGATGTCGTTGGTGTAGTGGTACCAGAAGTTGTAAAGATGTAGTAGTAGTAGTCTGTGTAGTAGTATCAGAGGTAGTAGATGTTGTTGATGTAGATGTTGTAGTACTAGTGATTACTGTAGTAGTAGTAGTAGGAGACGTTGTTGTAGTAGTATCAGTTGTAGTAGATGTTGTAGTAGTATCAGTTGTAGTAGATGTTGTAGTAGTATCAGTAGTTGTAGACGTAGTAGTAATAGCTGTTGTGGCTATAGTAGTGCAATAGTAGTTGTAATATTAGTAACTTTCTGTAGTAGCAGTTGGTGTAGTACTTGTAATTTATTGTTATTGTCAGTTATTACTGTTGTGCTTTCTCTTTACTGTCATCATTACTATCATACATTACTAGCGTTGTTGTCACTCTTTACCACTGACTGGTTTCTTTCTATTTGTTTATTTATATCTATGACTTTTGCTTCATTTATTGACTGTTATTGACCCTTATGTATGTACTCTGACCTGTCCACCATGTTACCTTTACATGCACTCGCACACGCACGCGCACACACACACACACACACACACGCACGCACCTCCAAGTACCTGACTGTATTGTTGTTGTTTTTGTTTTTCGTTGTTGTTTTTTTATGTTTTATTTTCTTTGTATGATCCCAGTTTGTGTACCTTTTTGCATATTCTAAAAAAAAAAAAATAATAATAAAAAATAAAAAAACACAATAGGTAAATAATCTCTAAAATGCCATTTTAGAATAGTCCTTTAAATAAAATGATAGTTTTTTTTCTAAAAATTAACATTATTATATAAAAAACACACAAGAATTGCATGTGCATTAGATACGCATTTAAGAAATTGTTAAGAAATTAATGTCCCTTGAAGTGGTCAAAAAAGGACAAGCTCACAAAGCTTCAAACTGGTAAAATCTGTTTTGAATTGACAAAAACACATCTTAACACATAATACCATACCATAGTTTCTTTACAGTCTATGGTTTGAAAGTATTTAAACTCTTACATATAAGACCTGCTGTATTTTGAATTTAATGATCAAAAATCATTATCTTACAGAAGAACGTGTTGGGTTGGTTCTCTCATAATAGTTAACCTACTGAATACAATCATTACAAGTAAGTTTTTCCCCCCCCCACATAATCACACTTTTATTTGTTTGTTCTATTATTACAAATGTTAATTAAGTGACCCAATTTTTGAAAATTTACATAGGTGTGAAACCTCTTAAAAGCTCAGGTTAAACTAATTATGTTTTTTAAAATCTTCTTTTTCTAACTATAGCCATCTCAATATTTTATGGATTATGGTGGTTTCTAGAGCGCTGGATGCCAATATTAATGGGAGTTTATGTTTTTTTGGAGCTCATCCTTTACCTGGGAGCAGTTTGCTTTCAACAAAAGAAAAAATGCAAGGCAAAAAAAGACAGACGTAAGTATATTTATATTTATATAGTTCAATTTGCTTAAGGCATGTATGTAATTCAGACACTAACATAAAGACTTTTTAGATGTCATTCTGTTGTCTATTTTTTTTTAAAGATTAGATTGTCTCATATTGCATCATTATATTGTATTTTACAGAAAATTTTACTGTACAGAAAAACCGGGTATGTGAACTTTACATCTGTTTTAACTTACTTTTTATACATATAGTCAATCCAGTTTCAGTCAATCTGCTTAATGGGAACGCATTCGTGTAAACGGGGCCTAAGAAACACCCATACACTCTCACATTCACACACACACATACACTACATACAACCAATTTTGTTTACCCAATTCACCTGTAGCGCATGTCTTTGGACTGTGAGGGAAACTGGAGCACTCTGGCGGACCCCAAATGAACACAGGGAGAACATGCAAACTCCACACAGACATGCCAACTGGCCCAGCCGGAGCTCGCACCCGTGACCTCCTTGCTGTGAGGCAACAGTGCTAACCACTAAGTATGACACACCCAAGTTCATTATATCAAATATAAACACATGCAAATAGAGAGAGGATGTGGCACACCTCATGCTTTCCACATGTTTAGCATGACATGTGAATGTCGCCACAAACAGCAACAGCAGATTCTCTTCTTGCTTCTAGGCATGTGGCTTTTTATCACAAGATGCCAAGCTTGCTTTGAGCTTTGTTTGTACTACTATAGTGTCATGTTTTGGTTGTATATTTAAATATGAAACGTATGTTGTTTTTGTTCCCCTGGCTTTTTACACACATAAGAGATGATTCTCTGTAAACTAATAGCGCTCAGCAGCGAGTCATTTGGTGCCATACTGTTGTGCTGGGTACATATATGAGTACCACTTTAGTGCTTCTGACAATAGAAATGGACACAATGGAAATTGGACACACAGTGTATTGTGCTAAACTAAACCTTCCCGCTCAGTAAAAACGAGTGAATGACTACCAACATTTTTTGAGGCAATAAAATATATAAAAACAAATACAGGCAAAACAGAATTTATACAATGACTGCTGGCGATATGTTTGAAAGCATTTTTGGTCTGTGCAAAAACTAAAGCACTCACACTTCAGAATTTTGAGATAAATGCTTTAAATGCTACACCTTAAATCATTCTTCTTTTTTATTCACAGAAAATCTCATGGCGGTTCATGTTTGCCATTTGCTTAGTGTTTTATGTAATGTTTACAGTTGCACTTATTGTCGGAGTGTCTTCACATGTAATGAAAAATTGTTAAAAGAACTTCTACAATATTAGGTGGTTGGCAGATGTGCGCAGAACAGTTTCAAGATTTTCCTGTAATATGTTTCTACCAGGGTTCCCGTGAGTCATGGGATTTGGGGAATGTCATGAAATAGGAGGCACATTTTAGACATTAGAAGTCAGGGAATTGTATATATATTTTGTCCAAGGCATGGAATATCAGGGATATTTGCTAGCATTTTAAATCTTACTTACCTTTTGTCAAACTTTTCTATCACATTGGTTTACTTGTTTTGACTATTGTTATGGTTAGGCTATTTTTTATTTGTTTCCCAGTTGTCGACTGTCATTCAAATGCAGTCATAAGGATGTACCTGTTAAAATACTGTCTGTGGCTGTTTATGTCTGCTCAGTTGCTCAACCAGTCCTGACTAGATTTTGTATGATTAGATTAGATTTAGAGTAGTGCTTTCTAAAATTATTTTGTATTGTTGTATTATTACTTGTGTTGTTTAACTATCAAAAATATACAAATTTAGTATTAAATACTTAGTTCATTACTTTGTTTACCTCAAAAACCACTGGTCTCTTTATTTATTAAAAGGGAACACTAGGAGATACAAAGAGAGAAAATGTTTACCTCTTAGCTATATAGAATGAAAATAAACAGTGCTGTAAAATCTCTTCATATAATATTAAGGCATATTAAAGTTTCAGATTTTAGTGAATGATCCAATGAACATAGCCTTGGTCAAATAGGCTTTAGCTAAATGAGCATTGCAATACAGTAATGTCACACAATAATGTCAAGAAAAAGTGCAACGCCGTACTATGTATTTGACAATGTAAGTATAATGTTATTTTTGGAATAAAATTTGAACAGTGTCCTGGCTGCTTAAAAATGGCTGGAAATCTGTGGCAATCAAATTGCCATCTCCTCTAAATTTTGCACCATTTGCTTGATTTTGTGTTATATTCAGTGATCGCAGAATCACAAAAGTCTGGAGGGACTGCCCAACACAACAGCTTCCTGTGTTTGTAATAGGTCATGGAAAATAAAGCTTTTTAGTCAGTTGAAGTCAGGGAATTTGACATTTGGCTTAGTGTTGGAACCCTGTGCTACATTAGTATGTATGTAACTTTATAAGAGCCTGCCTAGCCATTGCACATAATCCAATTTAATGCCCAATATTCTTTTGTTTACAATTATCTGTTAAATCATGCATAGATATTTATATTGTTATAGATTTTTTTGTGATCTGACTAAAGGAGTACTGTGATAAACCTTTTTTACAGAGTTTTAAAGTACATCCTGAAATGAAAAACAACCTTATGAAAAGCGATGACGTTTTCGAATGTTGCTGTTGAAATAAAGGTCATATAATGTTATGAGTCCTATAACATGCCTGCAGCACTCAAATGAAGTGCAGACATTTCAATACATAACAATGTGTGGTAAATAAAGACTTGCCAATAAAAATTACATTTGGTTCTTGAGATTGTCTTTCAGTATCTTGTCACTAAAATATGAAACTAAAACAATGATGAACTACCACACTACAAAATAAACAAAGACACTTCCTCGTGTCAATCAGTCCATCAACATAACACTGATATGCTGGAATAAATAATTCAAACTTCCTGGTTTGTCTATAAACTTTTCACATCTCCACCCACTTTTCCCAGCCCTTTGATGTGCAATTCATGCATAGCAAAACAGAGTGCAAAGCTAAGTTTATTTGATTATTCACACATTTAAAATTAGCTTTCAAACAATAAATCATTTCCACTCAATTTACTATATTCACACTACACATATCTGCAGCAAGCACACAAGTCTGCTTTTATCCCGTAATTGGCACTCTAAAATTAGCGTAATTAAATTAATTGAATTAATTAAATTAGCATTAATTAATTAATAAAAGGAAGACTTCATTCAAGAGTTATGAGCCAACCAAACCAGACTTGCAGTGAGTCACAGGATTAAAGGCTGATTTGAATATACGAGTTTATGAAAGTCTGACAAAACACAATCATACAAGACTGTACTTTACAGCTTTAATAAGACAGTATCATGAAAAGTTGTAATTGCAACACAATTGGGTTAAAAATAACAAATATTAAGAGAAATTGTTCATGTGTTTTTCTATAATATCACAACTTTTACAATATTAAATAAAATTAATTCTTAATTATGGTTTTTTTTGGATGTTTTTGCAACGGCATCATGGGATGTATGATAAAAACATGCCAAATTTGTTACACCTTTTAGAATCCTCTCAATCTCAAATTAGGAGCTATGTTTCAAAAGAACTTACATTGCACAAAGTATGAAAACATTTAATGATTTATTGGCATTTTTAATATTTCTTGGTATTTTATTGCAAAAGAGGGGATTTGCTTTCCACCACAAATGAAGAATGGCCTTATTTTCTTCAGATCTGGAGTTAACAGGAACAGATTGTTTTTCTCCCCTTTTTAATATTGTATTTACTTTGAAAATTTGACTAAGTAAATTTTCCATTTGCACAAAGTACACACACACACACACACACACACACACACACACACACACACACACACACACACACACACAACACTTAAACTACTGCTGAAAGCATTTTACAGTATCTGCCTTTGAATCTTCTTGATGGACCACACACATTACTTACCCGCAGGATTTCTTAACATTTCCATGGAACAGAAACTGAAAGGCCCGCATTTACAGGGCCCTACCCATTTTTTTTAGTCTGTGGCCCAACACATTCTCTGTGTGGGTTGACATGGGTTTGATTTGTTTTCACCTATGAAATGCATGTTAAAACTTTTTGTAAAAGCTTTCTTTGACGTGAAGCACATTAAGACGCTGTTAAGCCAAAGTCTCTAATACAACTTACAGTTCACTAAAACTGAAATATCAAGGCGTACCACAATAAACTCCCCCACATTTTTTCCCCCTTGGAAACATTATTTGGATTCCCACAGATTAAAGATATATGCGGCTAAAAGGAATATAATACTGTCGTTTATATGATATGGATAGCCTACACAACTTTGTTCAACAAATGCTCATGAAACAAAGCACGCTTCCATACATTGATCAGTCCAAGTTCATCAGTCAATTAACTATAAATATTTTGAGGGGAGAAATTGTCAGTTGTACCTGTTTAATGTTTACGCCTTTCCCAAAACTGGACCAGCGGCTGACGCTTGACGGTGCAGTTGCGGGCGCCATCTTACGACAAGATGCGGGAATTCATTTATTCGCCATAAACCGCATGATGCATTATAGTTTTTTTTATTTTTATTTTTTTTTTGTTTTTCTTTCTTCTGTTTTTTATTCTTTCAATTGTATTATGCAGATTGTAACAACATCTAAAAAAAATTCTAATGCTCCAACCAAGGTTCTGCAAACTATTGTTAACTGTTATTGAAACCAATTAAGAAAATAAAAATATGGGTATTAACATTTTGTGTGTTCTCTCTCTCCTTAACAAATACAATTAAAATTTATATCTAACATTTCTTTCTACCATGTCTCACATTTTAAACAAAAACGTATAATTATTTTAGGACCCTGTTTACTCAGGCTTTCTGGAGTAAAGCATTTTATTTAAAATGTGAATTAGCTTTTTCTTTGGCTGTAGGAGTAACATTCTTTGTAGGTTTTAGATTAGTTTTCCATTAACAAATGTAAATAACACACAAAAAGCATGATAAAAAAAAGAAAACATCATAACAACATACTGATTTTTAATTAGAATTTAAGTCACACAAATACAAAAAAACTGAAGCCAAACTAAAAATAAATCAGTGCAAACTTCAGTCATTATGACACCTGACCTTTAAGAAATTGTACAACTAATTCAAAAGCTGGTTTATATTGTATGCCAAATGCTGTTGCATTATTATTATTATTATTATTTTCTTAAATGATTAAGTATATCACTCACACACATATAAACAAAGAAAAACTATTTATATAAAACATTTATAAACAAATACATTTTTTTTTAAAACTTCTTTGGAATAAAGTTCCTTCTGTACATTTATGTGGTCCGCACATCCAATAACTACAATAATAGAACTGCACCAATAAAGGCTAGACCTCACAGCCTTTCTGTTCAATGTTCTCCTCTGCAGCCACCGGCAGGACGAGGTGAGAAATCCTGCTCCACAGTCCACTCAGTTTATCCAAATCCATTTGATTAAACTTAGCAGAATTTTCAGAGGTAATAAACCTCTGTTTCACATGGTCGAGCACCATCTCCTCCACTCGACTCAAACTGACCGACGGGTCTATTTCATCCACCGAAAGCTTCACAGTAAACACCAGGAAAACGTTTTTGTAAGCTGCAGTCTCATGGTCACAATACCGGTAGAATATGAGTGTAGATCCAGGCGGGAGCTCCTCAAAATGGTGCACAACAGCTGCAGGTTTATCACCTTCAAAGGCTTTTTTCAGCGCTTCGTCAATTTCCAGCTTGACCTGATCACTGTCCAGAGTGCTTTTGGTGTTCCCGTTGATTTCTAAGATCGAAGCATTATGGAAAGCAGAGAACACTGTGGCCAAGCGTCGAGCAAGACAACCTAATGTCCTTTCAGCACGAAGGCCAGCGGTCAAAATTACACTGACTGGTTCAGTGGGTTTGACCGTCTGCAGGTGTCCCTTCAGATGTTTCCCACTCCTCTTCCAGAACTCAGAACGCTGACTGGGAAAAACAGTCTGTAAACCCGCTAAGTCCACTGCAAAATTCTTCAGTGTTTCAGAATGAACCACGTCAGTTTGAGGCAAATGAGCACAAATAAACGTGTTATAGATCAAATAGCCGGAAACCAGCAGTCCAATCAATATCAAAAAAAGTATGAGAACTCTGCAAATGGACCACATCCATCCTAGAAAAACAAGACATTCTGAATTAACGACACACAGTGGACGCCAAATAAATCTGTTTGTTAAAAGGGTCATGAAATGCAGTTTGTAAATGTATTATTTAGTTTCGTAAAGTTCATTCAGGGGCGACATGGTGGCTCAGTGGTTAGCACTGTCACCTCACAGCAAGAAGGTCACTGGTTCGAGTCCCGGCTGGGTCAGTTTTGTGTGGAGTTTGCAATTTCTCCCTGTGTTTGTGTGGGTTTCCTCTGGGTGCTCCGTTTCCCCCACAGTCCAAAGACATGTGGTGTAGGTGAATTGAATAAACTACATTGGCCATAGTGTATGAGTGTGTGTGTGTGTGTGTGTGAATGAGTGTGTATGGATGTTTCCCAGTACTGGGTTGCAGCTGGAAAGGCATCCGCTGTGTAAAACATATGATGGATAAGTTGGCGGTTTATTCAGCTGTGGCGACCCCTGGGTAGGGTTGCACCAGCTGATCATAAGTTCTTTCTTAAATTGAAACGTAAAGTCCACACTAGGGACTTAGTAACTACTAGCAAGTTGGTAGCTAAATTTGTTCTTACTTTGGTTGCACCACATGTTCGTAAGGCAATCCGTAGTTAGTAGGTCGTAAGCTCTTCGTAAAGTCATGCGTAGTCGCATTGAACGACGTAATATCCAATGAAAAGCATTGAAATCGTTAAACTGCTTAAATTATGCAACTAAAGCATCTAGATATAACTGTCCAATGAAAATTGAATTATTAGTTACATTTTTATAGCACATTAAATTACAGTCAATCACTAATAACAGACGATGCACACACCTGCATCGTGAGCCGTGATACACGTGAAATACAACACATTTTATGTCCTACATATGAAAAAGAAGAGCAGGAAGAAAAACTCGTTGAAGAAAATGAAGAAATTCTCATTTTAGTTGATGGATACCATTAACACAAAAACATTCCTTGAAAGAAAATTAAACTCTTCTTTTATAAACCAAAAAAATATTGAGATTTGGTAGAAAAATAAGGCTGAGTTGAAGACCTTTTTTTATTATAATCGCAAGCTTCTCAATGTAAATTAATCTCACTGTCATCTCTTTTATACCGTTATACATGGGGGTTACTTAAAACAAGAGAATAACTGCGGTATGTGGTCGGGATGTTAGAGGTGGAGGAGAAGGGATAGGATAAAAGCAAAACCACAGACTATTTCATTTTTATATGTACAAGGTGATGTATCTACAAAATAATCCAATAAACATACATAAAAAGCAAGAAAATTAATATGTAAAATCAGCTAATGTATTGGTCATAGGGAAAAAATATAAGTTTGTGGTGACATTATAGATTTTTATTGTCATCAGCAGGCGTTTGTAAAAAATTATGATCATTTTAAATAATTTTCCAATTTCTGTGAAAATTTGAATTGGAAGGGACATTACTGTCTCACAAAAAAACGCAAGTAAAAGACCACTCCAAGCAAGGGAGTTTTAAAACTGTTTTTATTTTTAAAAGATGTCTAATAAATGTCTAAACATAGTCACCTTGGCTAAAACAAAGCTAAACTTGGGCTGTCAGTGAAAATCTAATGGACGTCTAAGAATAGGCCAAAAGTAGACTAGTCATCAAATAAACAGAAATGAATGACTACACATATAAAGTCTGTATAATCTGTCTATTTGACGATTAGTCTAGTTTTGGGCTATCCTTAGATGTCTATTAGATTTTCACTGACAGCCCAAATTTAGGTTTGTTTTAGCCAAGCTGTCTACATTTAGATGTCTATTAGACGTCTATTAAACACAAACTTGTTTGCTGGGCTACTGTGATTGGCTAACACTGTTCAGAACATGCATGTTGTGTTTTGACCTTAAAGATATAAAACGTTGAGCCATGTTTGAGCCAAAGAAAAGAAACAAAAAAAGCTCAAGCACAAAATAAAGCATCTGTTTCTGCTAGGTTCATTTTCATTCTATAGTTTTAAAAGTACTAAATTACATTGCGCATTTAAAAACATGTTGCAGAAGCTTATGTATATATTTAATAAAAAAATCATTTTAAATAATTTATGCGTTGCATGATTGAGCTCCCAACATCAATTCTGTTCTGCATATACATGCATTAACTTCAAAACCACAAACAATGATATGTTTGTTTTAAAAGTGCTAATTACTGGCTTGATGCTTATTACAAGCATGCTGTAGGATTAAAAATAAATGAAGTTATCTCAGAAGATTTTGCCAATGATTTATATTTTAATAAAAGAAAACATCAGCATGTTGAGAATAATTCAGCAAAAATTTGGTAGTGAAATGTCATGAAGAACTTGTTCATTAAAAGTAAACTTGTGATACAATTCTAATTCGGAAATCTTTAGGATGGCTTTGGAAAGTTTTTTATAATTACTTAACACCCAATGACAGAACATTGAAGAGTTTTGCAAATTTATCCAACACCAGTAGCTTCTGATGGAAATATATAATTGTTCAAAACACAACTTCTTGGTTATTTAAAACCCATGTTAGCTGTGGTGAAGAATCAAGTCTTTATGATTCACCTCATTTAAATCCAGCTGCAGTATACAAGTATAGAAAAACACTGTCATATTTTAAACGAGTTAGTTTTGAGATTAAAGTTTGAACAATGTTCATGCATTTTAAATATCAAGGTGATTTTGATTCTCCATTTCATGACCTCAGTAAATTATGAAGAATAGATAGAAGACTCAAAGAGTACCTTGAGTGGGAGAGTCTGGACTTGGTTTTGAGATGACTGGCTTCTTTTCTGAAACACAAAGTAAAAAATTGTGAGCTACAAATTCTAAACCTAAAAACTCGAAACCTACCAAGTTATAACTTTAAGCAATATTTTTTCATGAAATTATATAAAACCTTAATAAATCATGCGAAAAGTGAGTGACAAATCAAAAATTTTCACCTGTGTTTTTGTGATGTGCTGTTTGATTTGTGGTGGGAGGAATAAGCAATTGAGGTCTGTTCCAATTCCCAAAACGAAGAGCATCTATAATAAAGGGGTCAAAAACTCCTTTAGCTCAAACAGTAAAGAAAAACTATATAATTTTACAGATTTTTACTTTTACAGCAATTTTTTTTACCATTCATCACTACAGGGTCCTGATTAGTCATTATACTCCTGGTTATCCTGATAACTGAGGGAGCTGCAAAGAAAATTTAACATATGAATTTGTGTTTTGCATTATTGAAAAAAATGTAAGGTATTTTTTAGTAATAATAATAACAAACCTTGAGAAGTCGTTTCAGATCTTATATTTACTGTTTTGGGTCTCTTGTGTGTCTCTTGGTCTGTTTTTTCATGAATGGACCTTTGTCTCACTGCCGGAAACCCTTTTTCTTTCCCAGACAAGGCTGAGGAACCCACAAAAGAACTCTAATATTACCTGTTTAACATTATTTGAGACAGAATTCAGCTTCTTAACAAACCTTGAGGAGCTGTAATTGATCTGTTTGGAATGTTGGGTTTGTGTATATCATGGTCCACAGAATTTTCATGAATGGACCTTCGTCTCTCTAGTACAACCTCACTTTCCAGATTTTCTCTCCACGCTTGAGCAGGACACTCTGCTTCTCTCCTAGATGTGGCTGAGCAACCCACAGAACAGCTTTTAAATCACCTATTTAATACTATTATTTGGCAAAAAAAAATTGTATGCTTCTTACCATGAAAAAGCATCTTGGTCTCGTTGTCCTGCTCAGCATCTTCATCCTCATCCATTTCTTGATCCTGATCTTCGCTCTCATCCATCTCCACATCAGTGTGGTTAAATCCATCACCTCTCTCATTTTCATCTCCTGCACTTTCATCCTCATTAATCTTTTGTTTCTTATTTGGGGATTCTGTGGTGGTTTAATGAGAATGAGCACAAGAAGTAGCACAACAAATATGTCTTATCTGAAAATCAATGTGTAACACAAAATTTCTTTAAATTAGGTTCATATACCATCATCATTCCCGTTCTCAAGGCTGTTGGACTTCTTGGATCCATTGATCACCGTGGATTGCCCATCATCTTTCAAATAGTTCCGGCCTCTTTTTAGCCGGGGCCGAAGATCAGCAACATATGAACCTATGATAGAAGATGAGCTAAATAATTTATGCCAAAAAAAAGAGCACTAAATATTTGTGATTTAGCATTAGCAGAAACAGACACAATATATTATGCTATAACAATCTATGTTAAAGGGTGGCGCAGTGGCACAGTGAATAGCGCTGTCGCCTCAGGGCAAAATGGTTTAAGCCTCGGCTGGGTCAGTTGACAAATCTGTATGGAGTTTGCATATTCTCCCTGTGTTCGCGTGGGTTTCCTCCGGGAGCTTCGCTTTCCTCCACAAGTCCAAAGACATGCGCTATAGGTGAATTGTATAAGCTAAATTGTCCATAGTGTATGTGTGTGAATGAGTGTGTATGGGTGTTTCCCAGTTATGGGTTAAACTGAAAGGGCATCCGCTGCATAAAACATATGCTGGATAAGTAGACAGTTCATTCCGCTGTGGCGACCCGCCCGATTAATAAAGGGACTAAGCCGAAAGGAAAATGAATGAATGAATCTACATTAGGTATAGACATTAATAACTTGCTATACACTTAAAACTTTAACAACGTTTTTTAATGTTTTGTTTTGTAAATGTTACGAAATGTATAGCTTAAACAAAACGATTGACATTGACACCAAATAAAAAAGAAAATGAAAGTGTTAAATTAACGTTGGCTGTTTAGCTAAGGCTATCCTATCGATATTTTAAGTATAGTCTAGATACTGAATACTCCAGAAGAGTGCCATTATACCAATTTTGTTATTGTTTTTTATTTAAAAAATAATAATTTAACGTTACTTAGAAAGCAAATAACAGTAGCTTGTCTGCTAACGATAGTTAAAAGTAGCATATGAGGTTTATAAGCATTAAAATATTTATAATAAAGATGAAGTAAATAAAAGAATGTGCGAAGACATCGTGATTTTTGAGGAGTAAACGCAGAATGTAAACACAAACATTAGGTCATTTGCCGTTGAGTTTTGCATTAAGCTTCGACAGTTCCCTTACATATTATATCTTGTAATTTTAACAGGAAATTAAACAAGTTTTTCCGTTTTCTATTACTGATTCGCTAACGTTATATCCGCTAGAGATGATATTGCAAGTCAATCGCTTTCGGTTTTAGTGCACGTTAAGCGGTGTAGAAATTCAAACCTGTCTTCAATGTCTGTCTTGTGCTTCTTCTCCTTGTTTTAGCTCCATCTTCTTTAGAATCACCGGAGTCCATTCCTGTAATTTCACACTACTTCTCAACAAACTTCTTAGTTTTGCTCTGCAGTTGAACCCGGAAAACGGACCATCAACGATGGTCTACGTCGGAGCGACTTCGTTGGAGCACAACTCTCCCGGAAATAGTTCACAATAACTGTCAGTTTCACTTCTGTAAATACGCAATTATCTTACCAAGCGTTCATTCGTCGGTTGTTTCTCCTGGTTATCCATTATAACCACGTAAACAAAATCCGAATAGACAAATTAATTTATTAAGGCACATTAACTTTGTCTAAAGCAGGAAGAACTAGGCATCAAATAGCATCCGTTTCATTTACAGATTAAAAATAACATTAAAACAATTTAAACTATAACAGATATACAAGGAAATATAGTACAGCTATACAAATGGGAAAACTTCATTATAGCCTTCTATTTAAACTAATCTATAATTGAACTGAAGCGTTTTTTTTTAAGTGAGGCCCATCATCCACAGAGAAGACAATTACCAGATAACCATAGACCTTCATTTAAGCAGCAATGCTTGAGTCTGGTATGTAGTAGTAATTTGTGCAAAAAATAAAAATCTGGCTGATTTCAGAAAGGTTTATCACAGACCCTACAGCCGTGTTGCTCAATTCTCTCTTCTGTGACCACCGGCAAGATGAGATGTGAAATTCTGCTCCACAGCCCACTCAGTTTGTCCACGTCCATTTGATTAAACACCGCTGACTTGTCAGAGGAGACAAACTTCTGTTTTACATGATCTTGAACCATTTCCTCGATTTTTCCAAGATTGATATTGGATAGCACTTCCGCTTCAGCATCGAGCATTACAGTAAAAGCCAGGAAGACGTTTTTATAAGCCGCATTTTCATGGTCACAGTAGCGGTAGAAGATGAGAGTGGATCCAGGAGGAAGCTCCTCGAAACGGTGGATAACTGCAGCAAACTTTTCACTCTCAAACGCTTTAGTTAATTCACTGTCGATGTCCAGCTTGACCTGATCGCTGTCTAGTGATGTTTTGGCTTTTCCGTCAATGTTTAAAAATGTAGAGTTTCTTGCAGTGGAAAAAGCTTGAGCTAAACACTGAGCCAGACAACCAAGTGTCTTTTCCGCTCTACGGCCAGAAGTCAGAATAAGGCTGACAGGTTCAGTGGGATGCTCAGTCTTTAGGTGGCGTCTAATGTGTATAACACTTCTCTTCCAGAGCTCTGGACGCTGACTAGGGAAGATGGACTGAAGTTTTTCCATTTCCTGATTGAACACTTCCACCATATCAAGCTGTTTTGGTATTTTGTTTAGAGTCGAGCCAGAAACGTGCAGATAATAACCACAAACAACAGATACAAGGACGACAACAATTCCAATCCATGGCAGATCTGTAAGAAAGGAAGATATTAAATTACTGTCTCTGCAAATTCATCGAATAGCCATTGTAATTCTATGGAAAGAAACCACTCACTATTATCCGTTCCTTCTCTGATCTGTTGTGGTCTTTGTTGTGGAAATCCAGAATAGGTGGGGTGTGGAGATGATTCTGGTGTATAAAACAGGCAGGTTAAACATTATTTTACTGGGATTTTATGAAAGTTTATTATTATTATTACTAATATTATTACTATTATTACTACTCTTACTACTACTACTAATATTAATAATATTAATACTAATACTGCAATTTAATCCTGCATACGTAGAAAGCAATCTAATGCAATAATCTGCAATAATTATTCTAAGAGGAAACACCCTTTTCTTTAATCTCAGGCTCACTGTCACTCCCTTCATCTGCTTTTTTAAGAGTTTCAGATTTAGAGTGAGGCTGTTTTTGATATGAGAATCATGGAATCGGTTTTGTCTTCTCTGTGTGTCAGACAAGGAAAAAAAAAGAAAAAAGTGTTTTGTGCAATAAAAGGCACCTCAAAGCATTACAACAAACAATCCAAAAAAATATCATAAACGTGACACCCATAATGCACTTTTGAGATTTGGATCTGCCTTTCATTGGTCATGGAAATGAAAATATAAAATGACACATTTATGTAATCTAGAATGGCAAATATTAGCATATCAAATTTCTTTAGTTAAATTCACAATGTCTATAATATTGCAACGAATAATCACTACACAAACTGTAAAAGTAGAAGAGTAGTGATAGTTATTTTAATTGGAATAGCTGTTGAATCTATTTATTTTTTCAATAAAGTTTATTTATTTTTCCAACCTCATAACTCAACCTCACATTCTGCCTTATTTAAATACAAAAATAAATATCAAAAAAGGAATTGCATGCTATATATAGTAAAACTAATTTCATCTGCTTTTTCTTAGAATTTGATTTAAAAAAAAATGTAAAAGATAAACAAACAAAAAACTTTAGACATACCATCAT
>CAIGQZ010033059.1:17544004-17558879 GCA_903798205.1 Danio tinwini
AAATATGTTCATGTCTTCCAGCATGACAAACATAAGCCCATTAAAAAGAAGCCACCTAATGCACCTTTGAGTTTAAATAAATGACATTCAATTTTAAAACAACACGATGTCATCCAGCATAAAATACAGTAGCCGATGAAAAAAAACAAGCCAAATTTCTGTCATCTACAGCAGTGGTTTACAAAATGAGGGTTGTGGGACAATGAATGGTGGCCACTTGGCGATTTTCAAAAAAACTATTCATTTTATTAAACTATTAGAATTACCATATTTTATGCATAACCTACTGAAAAACAAAATTGTAGTTAATAGTAACATTGGTAATATGTTAATAATAAACATAAAAAACAACAACATGCAAATAAAAAGCCATCAGTCTTTAAATTTTTTTTGACCCCTTGGGTGATTATGTTATATTAAAGACACAGCAATAGCTTCAGATACAGCACACTGATTTTATGGCACCTGGTTAAACTTTGACACCTTAACGGCACTCGTATACATTAAAAATCCAGGCCACAACTGAACATGGAGGATAGTCTCCAAGTGACGTTCTCCAAAATGAAATGATGAATAGACTTTGGCATATTGATATGTGTGCAAGGTTCATATATTTATAACCACCTCAGAGAATATTGGGGGTCATGAGTCACTGGCATTGTTATTTTGGGGTTCACAGGCTGAAAAGTGTGATAACCCCTGATCTATAGGAGAAAAATAAATATTGCAAAAAAGAATCAAGCCTGTAAGTTAAAGTAGATTGTTGATGTTTTCTGATCAGAACAGCTGTTAAATCAAATTGTTGTTTTTTTTACTAACCCGATTCCAACCCTACAATCTGCTTTATTTAAAGAAAATAAAAATAAAGAAATGTTATAATTGTCCTTATTCTAAGAGAAACACCTTCTTTAGCACTTGTGACATTCTTTTCACCACAATCACCAGATGAGCCAACACCTGTAAAATTTACAGTAAAAGAGCAGGTATACAGAAGCTTCTTGGTTGAAAGTTGCTGTTAAATTCTTGACCTGATTCCAATTTGATTTACAACAGCTTATATATGACAGAAAACGCAATGACCTGCCTTATTCTTAGAGAAAATACCTTTTCTGTTATCAGATTTACTGTCGTGCTTTGCATTCTCTTTTTTCCCAGTGTGAGAGACATTGGCGGTCTTCACTGTGTGTTCAACTAGGTAAAAGGAAAGTGCTGTGTCATTAACGAAGCATAAACAACATTTAAAATCATAACAAAACAACAATAAATCTGTAATGGCCATTAAATTAAACAAGAAACTTGGACTTCATATGACAAACCCACATTTTACTTTGATATTTTGTTATATTACCACAGATGGGTTTACAGTCAAACAAAAAGTAGTAGGTGCAGGACAGTCTAGTTGATACATGTACGTGAAGAAAGCAAAAAATAAAAATAAAAAAAGGAAAACTGACATTTTACCCTAGAATTGTTCATAAATTGGATTAAAAAAAACAAAAGGAAGTGAAGAAGCTGCTGCAGTGAGTCTAGGGAAAATATTAAAGTTCAGGTTTGCATGAACCTAATATCGTCATACAAACAGTAGTCTGAATGATTTGTGGTTGATATTAATCCATTCCATATTGTACCTATCGATTAATGCTATCTGACATTTTTAGGGATGAATCAGATGACACAGTGTAACTCTTGAGTTCTTGTCCTATTTTAGCTCTGTTTTCTAAACCATAGTGCATAAACTGTAATAACGTGAAAAATGCTGAAGGTGTGTAAATGAATTTTGGTTTAGGTGTATACTTCACACTAAGTGATTTCCCACACTCTTATTCAGAGATCACTATAACTTCGGACTTACATCATACATTTTCTTCATATATTTTTGTTACATGACAAAAAGATGGGATGCATTTAACAATATGTGCATTTTCTGTAACTCATCAACAATGCGATGTGCTAATGGCAAAAAACCAACCGATCTGATCTTGCTTGTTTTGTTGAAATTCAGAAGAGCAGGTTTGTTGTGTTGGCATCAAATCTACAAAACAGACAACAGCTTTTACAGCTATAAATGAAACAACACTTCTAATTGGAAATGATCTCATCTAGAAATTAAATTAGTATATTAGTATATGCACAAAGTATAATTAGTATATTAGTATATTTAGTATAATTAGTATATGCACAAAGAAGATTTAAAGGCATACGTCATGTAAAATAGCTTTTTCTCAATGATAAATTCAAAACAAACAACTAATATTGCACAAAATAACAAATAATCCTTGACTTCTGACTCCTTACATAATTTGATTTCCTCGTTTAAGAATCATTATAACAAGAATTATTTTAATCTGAATAAGAAAAATATGGTCACAACCTCCTACAAACCAGACCTACCATCTTTTTCTTTTTGCACATGTTCAGTATCCCCAGATAGGCCATGATCTGTAAAATGTCCAACAAACTTCTGATTTTAACCCCAATTGTTTATAGATGACAACACATAAGAAAAGCATGAAAAACACAAATACCTCTGTCCACAACCATATTCCAAGACTGATCACCACTGGAATTCTTAAATTCAGCTGCCACTGACTGACAATTTTCAAACTGAATGACTTCTGCCACATGTATCATAACAGAGTATATACAGGAATCAGAGAGTGAAATTCAATACCTTTTAAGACCTTTTTTAAGACTCTTTTCGCAAATTGTACGACCTAATAACCACTTTAGGTTTCATCTGGATTACTGGCGCGATTTTAACTTATTTACTAAAATTAATGCAAGAAACTAATCCAAAACTAAAACATTATTTATATACTGAATAAAAATCTATGAAATCTAGCTAATTCAGCAGGTTGTCGCCTATAGACCTGCAGAAATTATGGTGTTGCCTTGGTTACTGCAGTAAACAAAGCAGCATGATGTCAAATCTAGCAGGATTTTATTGATTTCATAAACTACACAGCATCCTGATATTCACAGATTTTATTCAGGCAAACTTTAGCATACAACCATACATTGCATAATCAAAAATTATATACAATCCAATACCTTGCAAAATAGCATATAAGACTTTTAATACTTTTTTAAGGGCCTTAAATTTCTCTACATTGATCTGCTGGCATTAAATACTGCATGATAAAAATGATACTTTTATCTCAACAATTCAGCATATTGTACAAAGCATGTTTGCAAACAGACTTTTTCTAGAACTACCTTTGATTTGAGTTTCCTGGACTGTGTTGTCTGTGTCGGTCTCTGTCTCATTATCTTTGCCTCTTATTTCAGCCTCTTTGTTCTTTGAAGAAGACGCATTGTTGGTGTCTGAAAGAGAATGTTAAGGTCATATCTTTACTATAAATTTAAAAACTGAATGTAAAGCAATGAAACCACACAAAATTAAAGTAATCACTTTCACAAGTTATGACAAGCTTTACTTCAGGTTGAATAAAATAATTTGTAAAAACAATAAATTTAACAATGTTCTGTGACTTTTACTGTCTTCTCACACTAGTAAAGTAAAAGTAAAAGACTAGTTTTAGCTGTGTTGTTGAGTGCTGTTAAATATATTATACCATATACACAGTAGCTATTTTTTAAATATATATAATATACAAACTTACTGAAGGTTACTATAGTGTTATATAGTATTTCTATATATACACATTGAAGCATTAAAACAGACAATTCACTTGCATTTATTACTTTTTAATAAACTTTGCTAAAATAAAACTTCAAAATATGGGTGAAATAATATTGCATCCCTCAGCCTAATAGTTATATTTATGCACAAATTAAACAACATACTTATTCTGACTTGTACGCATTATATTATGTAAAATAATTAGTGATCAATCTACATTATAATAAATTAAAACTATAAATCTAACTGTACTAGAAATGATGAAACACTTATTGCTGGAAAATGAGTCAAATCTTTTGGTTTGAAGGATGGAGACAAGGATTAAAGTCATTTAATTAAAAAACTTTCATGTCCTGTCAAAATAATTATTTTTAATCATTTTAAATCTTATTTTTGTTTAAATAAATTTGTTCCTTTTTTGTTATTTTTTAATCTCCATATATTAGTTTGTTTGTTTCAAACTAAGATTTAGAAATCCTTATAGCATTATTTTTTGTCTTTTGATAAGTGAGAAAAGCTCATGAATGTAGCTGATATGAACCCTCTAAAAGTCATTTCCCTCTGCTCTGTGTGCCAGACAAGGTAGTTTTATAGTGTCATGCACATCTCCATAAACTATTTTAACAAACATTATTTGATCTCATGAAGATCATAAAAACAAATATGACCTCATGCTATACTTTACATTTGAAAAAATGTTTTTTTTTTAAACAGACCAATTGACAGACTCAGCACAGTGGTGCAGTGGGTAACCTAATCGCCTCACAGCAAGAAGGTCGCTGGTTTCCTCCGGTCGCTCCGGTTACCCCCACAGTCCAAAGTCATGCGGTACAGGTGAATTGAATAAATTAAATTGGCCGTAGTGTATGTCAGTGTATGCAAGAGTGTGGGGGTGTTTCCCAGTGTTGGGTTGCGGCTGGAAGGGTCTCCGCAGTGTAAAAAATGCTCTGGATAAGTTGGCGGTTCATTCCGCTGTGGCAACCCCAGATTGATAAAGGGACTAAGCCGAATAGAATATGAATTTACAGACTTGAGTATGCCTCTTTTTATTGTTATGTTGACCCTCCTACTGTTGTTTTCCTGCACATTGGTTTAGCTAGAAATCTACTCCTCAATAAAGTTTGCACAGACATATCCCACTTATTTCTCTATTCTGGTAGTTTTTTGCAGATGAATTTATTCATAGATCTTTCCTCTGTTCTATGAAACATTAATGTTTTTTCTTCTTCTCACAGTACTGACAAATTAAGGACGATAAAAAGTGATACAAAGATCCCAGCTTTAAAACCATAAATAGTAATAAGTCACCCAAATGAAACAATAAAATACAATAATAATATTCATAATATTGCTGACAAATTATAATGTTAAGTTACTTACCGCTGCTGTCGCTTTCGCTTTGCTTTTGCTTATCTGTTGGATTAATACTCTTCATCGTTGTAGCAGGACAATTGTGATAGACCTGAATGTTGAAACAGCACATTGACCCAAGTTGTAAATATAAATGACCCACAGAAACGAAACTATAGTTCAGTTAAGAAGGATAAACATACAACCTGGAATAAGGTTACTAAAGAAAATACAGTGGAGAAAAAAATGACACGTAAAAAACACACACTGACACCTATCCTTCTTGTCTGAAAAACGAACTAACCGGTTATCTTGCAGTCGCCGTTTATTAGATAGTATTTCGGCTTTTGCCCTGCCAGACAACTCACTCTTCCTCACGCAACCCAACGGCGCCACTCAGTATTCTTCCGGGTTTGGCTGGGAACTCTGACTTGGTAATTTTTTTCTCTCGGACGTTTTTAGAAGAGGGACTTTGTGTGCGCATACGCAGAACCGCAATATATAGAAATTTTAGAAGATTATTAGCATTGTTAGACTGACACACACAAACGCAAACTAAATTTATTTTACGAGACATCACTTATTTAGTACCAAAGTCATGTCATTCAAACCAACGATTTTAGCCAACGTTTCTGTATTCTTCATAAACAACCCACATAGCAAAATATTTTTGGCCAAGCTCTGGCCCACACAATCAGCTTTTGCTTGACCCACATGCCGCAGTGAATTACGGTACATGACTGGACCAAGTCTGGCTTCCAGACAAGGGCCAAACATGGACCATAGTCTCAGCCAAGTTAATAACTGAGCCTGAACTGGGCCAGATATGTTGGTGTGTCACGGCTGCAATGAAATTAATAAACCCATGAATCATTGCATTTTAGGTGTGCTATGGGCATGCTTTTTCTCAAAGCGACCTGATTGGTATAATTTTTTTTCTTTATTTGAAAATAATAAAAAAATATTTTAAAAGTGGGTCAAGAGAGACCAAATTTACATGACCCACATATCAATTATTATATTTGGGCCAAATACTTTACATCTGGCCCAAATATTTTGAGCCGCCTTAAAGACGGTGCCACCTCTGCCAAACCAGAGCCATGATTGGCCCACATGCTGTATGCCAGTGCTGGATAAATGCCTGCTGTGCCAGAAAAATGCCAAATCTGGGCCAGAATTCTTTGCTACCTGGGAATCAAGCCCTTACATTAATTCTGTGGGAATCCTGTAGGATTTTAGCTCTATGTGCAGAGATTCTGCATGAATTCTGCAGGATAGTATCATACCATTTTTATGTTGCCAGCACTTGTAGGATTTTTGTAATGTAATATGTAATGTAATGCATTTTTTTATTTAATGCCATGTCAGCAACCAAGGCTATTTTCATGGCTGGAACATTTCAATAATAAATATACAATTAAAAATCAACAAACAAATGAATACATGAATTAAATAAGATTTTTAGTGTTAATACATGATAAAAATTCAGAAATCTTTTCTGGTGTCATTTTGCCTAAAATGTCCTTTTCTTAAAAAAGTCTTCTAGTATCATTAAAAGCAGGACGGTCCAGTAAAATGTAAGAGACATTGCGCAGCACAAATACTGAATAGGGTTTTCACCTTGGAGCAAAAAAACATGGGTTATTCTTGTATACCCAATAAGACATCTGGTGAAAACCACTTGATCAAATCTAGTCTTAAAATTCTGTGTGAGATTTCAGGTTGTAATTTGTTATTTATTATTTTCTAATGCATCCAATTCCTCTTGCCACTTGTTTAAAATGTAAACATTGATAAAAGGTCTCATCTCTGATGGAGGAATTTTGCATTTGTCCACCATCTGCTTCAAAGCGTCTTTAGCAGATGCATCATCCGCTCGCTCATTTCCTGAAAGCCCAACATGTCCTGGAACCCAGCAAAAAATGATGTGATAAAACTAATTTTGTAGTTGGTGAACTTTAGTTAAAATATTATCAATCAAAGGATGATCATTCTTTGAAGATTCCATAATTTGGAGGCATGATTTGGAGTCTGTAAAAATTATAGATTTCTTTTGTTGGACATTTTTTATATACTCAAATGCTAAAAGTAAAGCACGGGCTTCAGCTGTAAATATGGAGCATTCTTTAGGCAGACTGATTCCACAATGTTGCTGCCCAGTCACCATTGCTGATGCTATGCCATTTGAACCTTTGAACTATCTGTAAAAATAGGTGAGTGCTGAGAATATTGGTTTCTAATATCCAGATATTGTTGTCTGTATACATTGGGACGAGTTGCTCCTTTTTTTCTGATGTCCTAAATCCATATTGATTATGGGCTTCTTTAGATTCCAATGAGGGAGGGAACTGAAGTGTATTTGACTTAATATGTACAGGTTTATGTTTAAATTTTGTAAATGTGGATTAATGGCATACCAAATGGTCTGATGGTTTTTGGCTTACTCTTATACAACTGCACAAACTGTGGGTTAAAAACTGTAGAATAAGCTGGGTTGTTCTTATTTGCTTTTAATTTAACAGCATACTGTAATGACAGTTTCAGCCATCTGTTTTGGAGTAAAGGCTCATTGGCTTCAGTGTACAAACTCTGTACAGGTGATGTTCTGGATGTTCCTAAAGCAAGCCGTAATCCTTGATGGTGTACTGAATTAAGGATCTGTTTATATAAGTTCCTGGCAGAATCATAAATTATACTCCCATAGTCCAAACGGGATCGAATGAGAACTCGATAAAGGCGCGTAAAAGTACATTAAAATCTGCTCCCCGTTTAGTTTTTGCCAACACTTTACGTTCATAGCTTTCAAGCACTTGTTTTTTAAAAATTTCAAATGAGGGATACAAGCAGCTTTTACATGAACGCCCGCCAATCCGCCAAATGCGGGTAGATTTCAGCTCTGGCGGGTTAGACAGACACCTCCACTAGCCACTTTGGATGGTTGGAAATAATTTTTAAATTGTAGTTTTCTTAAAAGCATGATTCGACAATAAGGATGGCCCAATATTCGTGCAAATGCGATCTTAGAATTGAGAAGCAGCATGACTAACAAATATAATCGTGTTCGTGCGGGCAAAAGAAAGCCGTTTGATTACCGAATGTACCGACTGTTTAAAGCACGTGTGCGCTCCCGTTTCCTTGCTTAAAACAACCGTGCCTGGAAACCCAACTGGTGTGATCGGTTCTCTTTTAAATAGACTAGACAAAAAGTTGTTCATGCACCCACAGCCCTGCTGCTTTCAAGAGCTCCAGATTGGTCTTTTTGTAAGCAGTACGGGTTGCTTTCGCTTTAACCATTATTTAAACAGGTTATAAGATATTAACAGCGATGCAGTGGCGCAGTAGGTAGTGCTGTCACCTCACAGCAAGAAGGTCGCTGGTTCGAGCCTCGGTTGGGTCAGTTGGCGTTTCTGTGTGGAGTTTGCATGTTCTCCCTGCGTTCGCGTGGGTTTCCTCCGGGTGCTCCGGTTTCCCCCACAGTCCAAAGACATGCAGTACAGGTAAATTGGGTAGGCCAAATTGTCCGTAGTGAACTGGATTTTTTTTAAGGAAATGTTTTGTTAAATAAAATGTATAGTATACTGTACAGCTATATTTTGCTTGTTTTGACACATTATTTAAATTTTGTGACTAAGAAATAATTATATATTTATTTTTAGTGTGGTTAGAGATAAATTTGGTAAATACTTTGAGCTCTGAAAAGTCATGTGAAATAAAAACTAATTGTAATACAACATTATGAAACCATGACCCATGTGCTCATGCTCACTGAGCAAGCTCATACACAACATACACAAATAGTAAAACAAATTAGGAGGCATGTGGACATTCCACAACATCTAAATAAAGAAATTTTAGCATGTCGAAGTCAAATTTATGCATATAAAATATATTTTTCCAACAACAAAATTGTGGCTAGTGAAAATGGTGAGTGGCTAGTAATGTTGGAAAACTACTAGCCACACTGGCTGATGTTTAAAAAAGTTAATGTCAAGCCCTAGATACAAGTCATTTTAATGTCAAAAAGAAGACCTAAAAACTTGATTTTCTTAACAACTTTGATCGGATCTCCATTGATAAAAAGTTCTGGATCATGATGAAGAAATTGCTGGATGCAAAAATGTGTACAAACAGTTTTTGTTCTAGAGAACTTTTTGGAGAACTTTTTTCTAGAAAACCATTTTCAACAGACCACTGGTTAATTTTGTTAATACATTATTGTAGTTGCCTTTCAATTGTGCTCATATTCTTTCCTCTGTAATAGATACAAAGATCATACACAAAAATACTGCAAAACATGTTTGGTCCAATGATTTCCACAATGCTATTTATCTTGATGCTGAAGAGTGTGACAGAGAGTTCTTGTTTGTAAGCATTTGATAGAGAATTTCTCAGTTGAAGTTCCTTCTAGTAAGAAAATTTAAGATGAAGATGGGAAGCCTTCCTCTGAATCCCTTTCGGTAAAAATTCCACATCTCCATGTTTTATCATATGCTTTTTCCAAATCAAAAAAGATGGCAACAATATGTTCTTTCCTGATGAACCTGTCTCTGATATAGGTTTCCAATCAAATAAATTGATCCAACGTGCTTTTTCCACATCTAAATCCACACTGGTAGTCAGTTAATGGTTTATTTGATTCCAGTATCCAGACAAGACGTTATTAATCATTCTCTCTATAGTTTTACACAAGCAACTGGCTAGAGCAATTGGTCTAAAGTTATTTGGTTCAAAGTGGTCTTTTCCGGGTTTTGGTATAGGTATTACTGTTGCTTCTTTT
The DNA here is from genome assembly GCA_903798205.1 of Danio tinwini. NCBI lineage: Eukaryota > Metazoa > Chordata > Actinopteri > Cypriniformes > Danionidae > Danio > Danio tinwini. The sequence continues at coordinate 17,553,775 of CAIGQZ010033059.1, forward strand.
CAGGAGGCTGGTATTTTACCAGAAGACCAGACAAAGTTAAAAGTATCTAATAAAAGGCATAGTGAAGGATTTTTGTAAACATGTCCATTGAATGTGCAACATCCTACAGAAATAATAAGACCCCTGTGGGATGTAACATTGGACAGCGGATTGGGGCATATTCTTTAAAATATTTAACTGTTCAACTGTCTACATCCCATCTGCAATTATTTTGTACACATAAAAAGCCCATAAAAATCCCATTTATCATTGTACATTTGTAGAACATAAGGCTAAATATCATTGCAGAAGCAACCATCAATTACCCTTTCCCAAGGTGAACAAATAAATTTAGTGTCCGGCTATAAGTATTTAGGCTTTTTACTTGATAATGAGCTGTCCTTCAAAGCACATATAGCAAATTTGGTTTGCAAATTGAGAGTTAGGTTTGAGTTTTACTATTTAAATGGATCCTGCTTTTCTCTTAAAGCTCGTAAACATTTGATGCCTGCAACATTTTTACCATTGCTTGACTATGGTGATGTTTTATAAATGAATGCCTCAACCAGATGTCTTCAGCCTTTAAACTCTGTTAATTATAGCTCTCTGAGGTTTGTTACAGGCTGTTGTAAACTGTCACCATTGTGAACTATGCCAAAGCTGAGCGGCCTTCTCTGAATGTAAGGTACACCCACTGGATGAATCTGGTCTACAAGGCTCTTCTTGGTCTGGCGCCTTTATACCTATTTTTTCTTTTTTTAAACATCAAAAAGCCAGTATGCCCTATGTTCAAGTGAAAGTTATCATTTGACTGTTCCCCGGGTTCAAACTGAAATAGGGAAGCAAGCTTTTAGTCATGCCATTCCTACATCCTGGAATACTCTTCAGTCTGAACTGAAAATGTCTGAGCTCATCTCGATTCCATCATTTTGCTCTATCCTTTATAACAAAGAGCAACAGTCCATTTCTCCATATATGTATTTTTAACATATTGTAATGTGGTATGGCTGAATAACCAAACTGTATTTTTTTATAAAATTTTTCTAAACAAGTTGTATACACAGCAATGAGTATAACATCAACAGTATACAGTATTTTTAAGGAAAAAAGCAAGAAAAAAGAAATTATAGATAAAAAAACAGCAGTGTGGTCTAATTCAAAACAATATTACAATTGCACAGTGTGCTTAACTATGCTGTGTGCTTAACTTAACTGTGCTGTGTGTAGTTAAGGATAAATTAATCCAAAGCAAATTGTGCAAAAGTCCCACATCAGGGAACATGTAGGAATCCTACAGGAGTCTTACAGGAAAATAATCACAAAAAGCTATAGGATCCTGTCCTAAGACTGTGTAGATATGTGGTGTGTGGGATCCTGGAGGAGTTTCTCTTTAGGATTTCAGCAGGATTTATTGTAAGGGGGTCTTCATGTATCTCTCTATATACGCAATTCTCCGTAGATAAATGCTATATAGATTTCCCAAATCATGTCTAGTCAATTGACCTTGAGGTCAAGGATGATTCATTGAAATTGGAATGCTTCTGAGCTACATGATCACTATAATTATTTCATTTGTTTTATTTGTATATACATTTATGATGGGAATTAAAGGTGCTGTATGTACGTTTTTGACTCTTCTAAAGCATAAAAATACCATACCATGTGTGCAGATATTTAAGAAACATCCCAAGTGAACATACTTGTTTATCTGAAAAACAATGCTGCAGTCAGATATTCTGCTTTGAAAATGTTTTTTCTGTGCCAGAACGCTGTCTTTGTTTAGGTAAATTTAACCTTTATTTAACCAGTTTAGCCAATTATAATTCAGCACCCCGGGTTGCCTTGTTGGAAAACAGCGAATTTCATTCATTCACTCAAAAAGACTCTGAACGCATGCGCCTGTGAGTGAAATGCAACAGTGTCAGTGGACAGTATCAGATGTCGAAATGAGACAGATTCAGTTCCACATGAGGTTATTAATTAGCAAATGATATAAATATGAATGTGAGCAGGTTACATTGTAACCGCGTGTCCTTACAACACGCTTTGTGACGAGATACGCAGTGATGAGCAGTTTGGCTGTTTGCACCAGACAAAACACAACAGAAATGTAAACACAGCCATTCAGAAGCACAGAATATGCACTCACTCATGAAACGGTAAGGTTTAGAATCTGTTTAATACATGTTAACTTTAACATTATTAAATGTGAATAACAGGTTTAGTTCTGAAGTTCAATTTCAAAAGGTTTATTGTATTTTCAAGATCTGAGGTGAACTATCTGCTTCTGTTTTCAGTATATGGCAATAAATGTCATGTAAAATGGCATTCAAACTCACATTGTTAGCATTTAGCACTGAATAAAGCACACAAGGTTTACCTGAGGTGATCACTGTCATATGGTTTCAGTTGTTCAGCTGTGAGAAATAGAAGCCGTTTCTAATATATCAATTCGAGGTGTTGGTTAGAACCAAAACTCATTTTTAGATGGAAAATATTCCCTCTATCGCGTGTCGTTGCTTTTATTTAGAAAACGGTTTAAATCACTCGCTCCTGTACTCAATCTGGCAACCCGCGTTTGCGTTTATTTTGATCCAGAAGTGCAATACCCTGTTCAACCGCTGGGTGTCAAACTTACATACTGCACCTTTAATGCTCTTTTAAGGTTTATTTTAATTCATAGAATTTTCTACCATTTATTTTTATTTCTCTTACCTCAAAACCACTTTCTCAGTGTCAAAAATAAACAAAAATAAATTATTTAAAATGGCATCAATATATAGTGTGAATTGTCAAATTTAATTCAATTCAATTCATCTTTATTTGTATAGCGCTTATACAATGTAGATTGTGTCAAAGCAGCTTCACATGGAAGTTTATAGTGAATTGAAACAGTGTCAGTTCAGTTTTCAGTGTTTAAGTTCAGTTCAGTTTAGCTCAGTTTAGTGTGGTTTAATAATCACTACTGAGAGTCCAAACACTGTGGAGCAATTCCATCGATGCGCAGCTCTACAGATCCCGAACCATGCAAGCCAGTGGCGACAGCGGCGAGGAAAAAACTTCATCAATTGGCGAAAGTGAAGAATTTAAAAAACCTCGAGAGAAACCAGGCTCAGTTGGGCACGACCATTTATCCTATGGCCAAACGTCTTGTGCAGAGCTGCAATCTAGGCGCCGGAAGCTGGACCTCAGCGAAGACACGTCTGTCCTTGGAGCATCACAGGAATCAGTCTCATGCTCTCCACCATGACCACCACAGCAGCAGCTCAGGATACGGCCTGGTCCAGAAACCTTGGCATCGTCTCATCGCTGGTCTTGCATAACATCAGTGGCACTGAATAGTCTGAGGGCCTCGAGATGAGTACCCCCAGGTGGAAATACAGAATAAGGAGAATAATTAGCGTAGCTGCTGTTCATAGTGTATATAAACAAGAAGCAAAATCGTGTGTGGGGCACATCATGCGTCATACCGCTATGTAATGCACTGAGTGTATGCTTTGCTAAAAAGATAGGTCTTTAATCTAGTTTTGAACTGTGAGAGTGTGTTTGAGCCTCAGACATTATCAGGAAGGCTATTCCAGAGTTTAGGGGCCATAAATGAGAAGGCTCGACCTCCTTTACTCGATTTTGCTATTCTAGGTACTACAAATAGCCCTGAGTTTTAAGATCTTAAAGAGCGGGTTGGGTTGTAGCGAGACAGGAGGTTGGTTAGATAAACAGGACTTAGATTTTTTAAGGCTTTATAGGTAAGAAGCAATATTTTTAATTCAATACGGAACTTAACAGGCAGCCAGTGTAAGGAGGATAAAATTGGGGTGATATGATCATATTTTCTAGACCAAGTAAGAACTCTGGCAGCTGCATTTTGTACTAGCTGAAGTTTGTTATTTACACATCCAATTTCAAGAGCCTACATGATGCAAATATGTAACAGCAATGTAGTAGAATTTTTATTTCAACTAGTTTAAATATTTCGCTAAGAAACAATCAAAAACATCTAATGTGTTCCTCTTTTCACACCAGTAACTATCATTGTCTGTATTGACAAGCATCAGGAACCTGTGAAATTACAGAGATGTTACATTGAATCAACTTAAAAAGGGGCAAAATGTCAGTTATTAATCCTGAAAGCCACTTTTATTTAAATCTGAAACTTGTAAACTACCAGTATAATACAAATTTATCATGGCGCATTAGTAAAAAAATCAAGTCTTGGAATGTAATACATTTGTAAAATAGAAACATATCCAAATCCACTTACTTTTGACTGAACTATTAGTACTTCAAAAAATCCACACCAAACTTACTAAACAGTTAGCAGTTAAGTCTCTTCCAGTGTTCTCACATGTTGAGAGGTACTAATGTGACAGCAGCCTAAAACAGGCTTTCAACATCTCCCATTTCCACCACAACAGTCTTGAGCTGAGAGTAATACTCAATGGTCACTGCGCCGTTCTCCTTCCCAAAACCTAGAAAAAAAGAGGAAGATGACAATACATTCGATCTCCAGCATTAGCCATTAGATTTGGCAGAACAGAACACAGTTCATGCATGGAGCTCTTCTAATGAGATGGTCATCTAAATCTGCTGTGTTAAAGAAGAGAGAGTCAAGATTGAAACAACACTGGTATAAATACCTCAATTAGAATTAAAACGCTCAAATCAAATGAAACTATAATCAGTTTGAGACTGGTGAGATAAACCTTTCTATAAAGCGAATAAAACTAAATTATTCCATGTAAACACTTTAAACCAATTACTCTGCTTCTACTGTACGTCACGATTTGCCACAACAAGGTATTCCCCACAGCTTAAAATAGCACGTACACAGCTGTTTGTGACTGTGATGAATATTGTAAATATGGGTCACTTGATGCGTGTAAAGTGAGCCGCATGGTTTTACCTACTCAACAGCTATCCTTTCAAAAGAATGTATCAGGCTTTAAAACTCGTACAGCCCCCCAAAACTCATTTTCTTATAGCCAATGTTACCTTCCAGCAGTTGTATGCTTACAAATTAATGCTGTTTCTTGATTAAAAGCAATCGTTTAAAAAGACAGACATCTCACCCTGCAAAACCTCTTTCCTCAGGCCATCTACCTCATGAACAGTTAAATATTCCCCTA
>CAIGQZ010033059.1:17578879-17601453 GCA_903798205.1 Danio tinwini
CTTATTGGCTTTAACTTAAAAGACCGGCCATGGAAAACTTTTTTTTTATGCATATAACTGACAAAGCATACAGGATTATATGATAACATATGTAACAGTCATCCGAAACCTAGTGATGCAGAACATACATTAGCAAAAAAAAATGGGGGGATCCATCATAATAAAAACAATTATCTATACAATCTAATAATTTAAATATTAGAGAGGTTTTATAGCCTTCTTGTTTCTTGTAATTGAGGTCAAAGAATTATAAATTATTTTTAAATCTTTACAGAAACAATTAAAAGGATGTATGTGAAACTTCCCAAGAAAAATTATCAACTTCAAAGCATTACCGAGTGTATCATTGCCAGTTTTACAATTCAAAAAATGAATCATGCATTCGTCAAAGTTAATTATTTTGTAAAATAAAAAAAAAAATCAACCCTGAAACCCGTTTCCAAAAATCTTCAGAAAATTTACAAGTACAAAGTAGATGTAAAAGACTTTCAGGCTCAGTGTTACAAAAAGAACATTGTGCTGAAATATATATTTATGGCATATGTTAGCAAAAAAGCAAGCAGCAGAGGTAACTTTGCGCTTTATACTGACACCTATTGGTCTGGATGTTTGTTTATGTGGATTGTGTTGTTACTTTGGCTTTATTTATACAAGTTCATTGTTATTTATTTTGGTTTGCTCATACCTTGCCATGTTCATGCTTCGTTTACCCAGTACATAAAATAAACATTTGTATTACTGTTATGGTATGGTCAAGATACAGTTATACTGCATGACGAAACGGAAATGCACACAGAGGGCGACCAAAGTAGTGAACAATCCTACCAGTTGCAGGCTCGTATACTGGCTCGGAGTTCTTTGTGTCCCTCGGCTTCACTCTCGCTCCTCCCCAGAAATTCAGCGGCTCCTTCACTACCAAAGTGCCCGTGGAGACACTCTGGAACTCGGGCAGCGACAGAAGCGGTTGCTGAGCCATGGTGAATTTGACGGGTACCTATTCAATACAAGGTCAATATCAATACTTGTTAGCCAAAAATATTTGTATGAAAGCACTTATACAAAACGCATGCAAGAGTAATTCCACTAATAGTCGACGATGAGAAATGGTCGTGCATACACAGATTTCGAACAGAGACTGCTTCTGTTGTGCAGCTCGATTGGTGCAGCTATGAGGAAACGCCCCATTACGGGTCAATGAAAGTACACTTCATAAATAATGCAACATTAAATCCATGCATTTCTTGCATTAAAAAACATAATACTAAAAGTAATGCATGCACCAAAAATATGCATGTATTCAAATGCAACGTTTCTTACCTTTTCAAAGCAAGCTGTTTATACTGCACAAAAGGTCGTTCCCCTTCTGGTATTTGAGCGAAAGGAGGACGTCTGCTTAATTTTCTCCCACTTTTAAAGCGTACGGTTGCTCAAGCTGATCCCGTGGTATATGATTACATAAAGGGTGGGTGGGATGATATGAAAGTTACCTTAGGCACCGCCTCCGGACCACTTTTTTAATGTGGTTTCTTTTTATAAAGTGTACGGTTTCAACACATTTTATCCCAAGTTCCAGAACGCACGAATTGCGCAAAACATCCAGATATGCATCTCTCATTTGATGTGCATGATTCCCCTTCACCACTGTTACATAAGCATGAAATGTTAAAAAACACAATACATAACGTTATATAAGAAAGTGGCAGGCTAACTCAAACAATGGAGAATTATATCTTTAAAAAAGTCTTATAAACTTTAATACATTGCTTTTTTTGTTCAAGTAGCAAACAACTTTTTGCGTAACTCTCACGAGTTCTCAACTTGTCATCACATTAACAGATGCATTTCTGCATATGCCCAGTGAAATCTTATATGTCTATTCTATAACCTTGTGTAAAAAGTAGGTTCTCTGCAGACGTAACTTAACAACAAGCCACAATAATAGACAACATCATTGCTACATTATCCATCTTTGACCATATTACAAAAAGAGACTTCATCCTAAGGGGGGAAATTGCAGCACAATTGCAGAAGGTTAAAACTTTACTCTGAATTCTAAAACAATGACTTGGGCCTACGCCTTATTCTGCATGTTATTTCATAATCAGACAAGAACCATAAAAGGTTTTTTTGATACATTTTTTAAACGCATTAAGAGAATCTGAACATTAAATAGTACAAGAAAATAAAAACAAAGAAACAAATGCATGAGGTCAAAACTGATGAAAATCCTTTATTTAACTTAAATAAAACTTGCATATACAATCAAAAACAAAAATCTAATAATCCATGGGTCAAATAATTCTCAAATATGAATGTTATATTAATTAATATTGCTTGTAATCAATCATAAAATTATATTAGAACAGAATATTTTAGCCTTCAGAGCAACAAAAAGGTTTTAACAGAAAAATGCTTAAGACTCAAATTCATAACTACTTCTGAAATCTTTTAGAAATCAAACTACATACAAGTTAGAAATTTGCCTAATTAAAAAAGCAAACAAACAACAACAAATATGCACATAGACAAGACAATGTACATGACATCTGTGCTCATCACAGGTAACGGAAGCTGCACACGCTGACTCTCACATTCACGGCTGATCACACAGTGTACAGCTGAGTGTCTCGTCCTTTCGTTTAATCACCTCACTGTCTGCAAATGTTCATGAAAATTTAGCTGCTTGTGGAGGAGGTCCTAAAAACCCTCCAGCCTGTTTGGTGGCAGCGCGGGAGGGAGCGAGACCCAACATTTTCTGGATATTCTGCAGAGACACAAGTATAGAAAGTGATCAACGTTAGGTATGCAAAATGCAAAACAACTAAATGAATAGTTACTGTTAAAACCCTTTCCTCAAAACTAATATCACAATACTACAAATAGAAATTTGCTCAATTTTTAAAGTTGAATTTTAACTTGCATCAATTAAACTGGCTTAAAACATCATGTTAGATTTTGCGTAGCTTAAAAACTAGGGTTCAAACTAGATTAACCTATTAAAATAAGTTACATAAAACTTAAAATATATATCTTGTCATGACTTTTTCCATCATATTTTTTTGAAGTGTAGAATTAATATATAAACATTACCTGTCGAATTGACATGGTGCACAGGATGTAGAGGAAGATGAAGGAGCAGTCGGTGTAATCTTCCCCAAGAAGGTTGCGGTGTGAGAGGCCTTGGATATACGACAGTGGGACGAATGGAAGTTTGGCCACAACACGTCCATCAAAGCTGAAAAAATAATATATATACATAAAGCAAAATAAAAGCAAGATTTTATTTGTATAATTGAAGAAGCTGTCCATTTTAGGGGCTTCTGTAAATCATTAAGGTTTGCTTGAAACTAGGCAATTGTTTTGAAGGGGCAAGTGTAAAATCATTTAATTTGCCCAGAGACACAGGCAACTCAATTAAAATATCAATATAAAAAAATGCAACTTTGGTCAGAATTGATATTTTAATTACATTCAGTGTGAACAGCAACTTATAATAAATAATGCAGAGAATGTAACAATACTGCATCAGATGAAACTTAATTGGAGAAATAAGTGTGTAAACCCACAAAAGAAACGTTCTGCATTAAAATTGTAAAATGTTTGTAAAAGTTAGCATTTCCAAAATAAGATAAGTGGCATAATTAAAAACTGAGTTAGTCAGATGATTATGTCATCCACTCATAAAGACAGGCACATTCTTCATCCTTGAATTTCCCATGAAGACACTTGCTGCCACCTACTGGCTGTTTATTTTTATGTACAAGTATTGCATTTTGGCAATATTTCGTGTTTATATATCATCACGCTGCAAAATTAAAATTGCATAAATAATGCAAAGGCGGTCATGTCACATATGAGCATTAAACAGCATATCTAAATGGATGCAAATGCCACTTCAGATAAAGCATTGCAAAGGAGAAAAAGATGCATTTTCCTAATGCTTGTTTAATTTGATTTGTAGGACAACATAGTGTCTTATTCTGTTTAAATTGAATTCATTAATAGAAGTTGACATGACGAATAATGCATGCATTTAATAAGTTGAAAATATATTTTTTTTAAAAAGCAAATCAATTAAATTGTATCAACTAAAATGCTCATTTATTTAAGTAATAATAGTTTAATTTTTTTTATATTTACAATACAAAAACATTCCAGACTATTTTTTTTGCTTGGATAACTAAATGACTGAGAACAAGGACATGTCAAGGCTTCATGTCAAGCCCCACTGTTAGCTTAATATTTTACTGAACAGTAGTAATAAAAAGTGACTATGACAATGCAATGAACAGGTGTACCTACATGGAATTGAACATGCCCATCAATGCAGTGAAGCAAAAGCCAATGGCAAACATTGATTTCATCCGGACCTGCAATTAAAACATCATTAGTACCACAAACTTGATAATCACTTTACCACATTAGCTATGAGAATTAATAATAAAAAAAGACTAATTGTCTTATTTATATTACATCAAGAATGGACCTTTAACACAAAAATTGATGATTGAATTGAATGATGATTTATGATTCTGCAGAATAATATAAGGACTGTGCTTGTGAACTGAATATTTTTTTAAGTTTGTAAGTCTGCGTGAAACAGAAATCGCTAAGACTTTAATTTCAGTATGTTGATGTACTTCCAACTGAAGCGGAATATTGAGTAGGGGGCAGGGTGAGGCGGGACAGGGCTGTTTTTTGCACATCATTCCCTCATAGCAAACTAACAGTAAAAAGGGCTTAGTTAGGAACATTTCGGTACAGCTGCTATAGAAGTCTTCAATTTGACATCAACAGAAGGACCACCACTCCAAACAAATGAACAGACTTTGACCAAAGATTACAAAAACAATTTTGTTTTTCAGTGAGTTCACCTTAAGTATAACAATGTCAGAGATCACTATCTAGAAAAAAAAATGTCTATAGGTGAGTTACGATTTAATAATGGGTGACAGTATGCAATTACTATCCTCTGAAGAGAGTGAATTCTCTGATGGATGTCTGCTCCAGAATGGAGTAACACAACATATCTTTTCTTATGTCTTTATGATTATTAATAAAGTTGAATGTTTAAGAGCCTAGATTATATGATGACCTTAGTGTCATCCCTCTTCAGAGTAAAACTGGAATATGAGTGTCTTATTCCGTATGCCAAATGATTTGTTTCCTCTGGATCTACCCAGCCTGGTCAGAGGTCATGAAGACCTCTTGAGTGGACTAGGACAACTGTTTCCTAAGTTATTTGCCATTTTATGTGTTAAATCTTTTACAGTTAATTTCTTTGTATGGAAGCTGCCAGTTGGGATGTAGATTCATTGTACCAGTTTTGATAAGACGGCTGAGAGTACACTTAGCCTTGGGTAAGAAACAGATTGTCTTTGGTGTGTGTGTGTGTGTGTGTGTGTGTGTGTGTGTTCTATTGTTATGTGGATCATTTTCACAGGTCTGGGGTCAGCTCTGAACAGCCTGTCTGATGTTTGTATGCTTGAGATATTTACATATTTAGATATGTACGTGGAACATGTGGAAATTTTCTTAGTCTGTCTGTGTTTTAATCAATTAGATTATAACAGCTATATGTATAAAGCAGTTAATGATGTTATGTGAGAGTATAACTGTTGTTGTTTTAAGATTGTAAGCAGAGCAGCCTTTAAACTCATTGCGAGTGTTGAAGCTGGCTTCTGCTGATGAAACTGTAAACTAGCAAACTGTTGAGTAAACTTTATTTTTTTAATTGAATCTCTGACTCCGGCTCTTCTTCATCTGACAGACTGATTATTTCTGGGTTAAAACTGTTGGTCCCCCTACACCTCTTAATATAAGATGAGATCTACCTGTATATTATATACTTGCAATGTGTGCTATCAAAATAAACAATTAATTTTAGTTTTCTAATATATTAATTATAAATGTGTGTCACTTAGGTTTGATTCAAATAGCCAAATATGCCTTTTTGCCATATCTTATGACAAATTAAATCTGTATAAAAATTATTTTGTTTGAATAATACTGCTGCATATTTTTACTATAATATACAGAGACATGTTACAACCCTAAACAAGAAAACAATGGATTATATGACATAAACCTGGGATTTGCATTAAAAAAGGTTATAATACCATAGACAGGTCTCTGTTATTGTTCTTGAGTTTCTCCTCCTGTCTCTCTGTTGAAAACATTACAGTTAGCCCACATACATTTCACTGAGAACCAGTTATCTATAATAATTACTATTAACAACAATATTTCCTAACTGTTAATAATAAATTGAGGTAAAGTTGGTTTTATATATTCACACATTTGAATTTTCTCCTTAATAATATAATTTCACAAAAACATTGTTTGCAAATTCTAATCAGTAAAATCATATTAGCATTAGGCATGGGATGATAGAGTTTTCAAGGTATACCGTGGTTTGGAAAAGTCAAGGTTTTAAAATGTTCTGCTTTACCATTCCTACGATATATGTAAGATTTTAAAAAAATGTTTTATGTCTACTGGAAACAGTATTTCAATATATCCAAAGACGCCATTTTAAATTGTAAAAAAAATCAGAAGTAAATGATCCATTTAAATTATTTAGCCTGACATGTTTACTGTTCCAAAACATTATAAATGTTTCTCAAAATAAAATATGTGGTGCTTAAACAGGAAAATAGTTTTAGTTTTTTACCTAGACATTAAAAAAAAAAATAAAAATATATATATATATATATATATTTTAGAGCAGTAATCACAATACAGTGAAACTGACATTTTTATCCAAGGTTATCATACTGTCAGAATCATATACCGGCTCATGCCTAAGAAGCAACCAATGACTATCAAACAACAGCATAACATTGTTCACAGTCAAATAAATAGAGTTAATGTTGGTTTCAAGTCATACTTGCATGTGATTTTCAGATCGAAAATTCAAAGTACCATGGTAAACAATATAGGGGGCGTATCACAAGGTGTAAAACCAACTTTACCTCAATTTATAATAGGGCTGGGTTATTAATTGGAAAAGTAACTGAAATCCACATTCAGAACCAGTAATCAATCTAATTTCTTCAAGCCAATTCTTTCAATTACTCACCGCGTGTGGAGTCACATGACTCTGCTCTGTTTGTTACTATTGTGTTACTTTGCACTACATTGATGATTGATGAAGCTGAACCAGAGATGCCTTGAGATGGCATACTTTCCATTACATTAATTTTTTTTTTTAATTATAACATTTGCTTACAGAAGAAGCAAGAAATGCACTGTTAAAATATTATTTACAGGATATACGAGAGTTGTTTTATTTAGAAAAGATACTGCTTATTTTCCACTTTTAAAAACATTGAAAATATTTGAATAATTTTGTTTCCAAAAGTGCAAGTTGTTTGTTTTGTATCTTATATAAGAAATAAGTGACTGTTGGTTTCAGGCAATGTGTGTTTTCATTTCAGTTGTTCAACGTTGATGTTCAATAAATAATCATTTATAGTAGATAGTGTGTGTTTCCTTCAACTATTTTAAAATCAAGTAATGCATTACAGTTTTTTTTAGTTGCTTTGGTGCATTTCTCACAACACTATTTACATTTGCACAACAGTTAATGCATTTCTTAAAACAATTAGTCATTTGTGCACATCATAGTAGCAGTTTTTCATTCCTTCCAACAAATTGCAAATACTTTTGTACATGCATCAATTGCTTTCATACAACTCTCTGCTGTTTGTAACATTATCATTTGCTTATGCCATGTCAGTCAACATTAACTAAACTATTACTACTACTAACATTAAATATTGTGAATGCTGAATAGTCATTCCATATAAAACTAATAGTCCACATTTCATTACTTGAGTCATTACATACACAAATGTTGAACTTGTTGTCAAAATCTGTCAAGCTAATTTTATTTTAAAAATGTAAACTTTTTTTCCACAAAATGTCTTTTAAACTGAACAATTTCATGAATGATTTACAAATCTATGTATGTTGTAGGTTCAGTTCTAATATGTACTGCAATATTGTTTACAGTTATGCACAGCTCTACCCAAAGGAAGTTTATGTTTGTTGTAAATAAGGGTGTATTTATTCTTTTGCACAATGTTGTGAGTAAATTAGAGTTCCAAAGAGCATATGCAGTGCAAAGATGAAACATATTCAGTGTCTTGTACTCAGATACTTCACTAAATGCAGTGATGTCTAACATTACTGTAGTTTTCAAATGGCTGTGCAAATAGTATATAGTGCTGTCTTGAGCATTTTCAGGAAGTGTCACCACAATCTGACTTTTTTGCATTGAAAACATTTACAAAGTAAAGTGTCATAATGAAAACAAGACAAAGCCACTTGACTATCTTGTTCATAAACAATGGTGTCAGGACTTTTCACCTTGATGACACTGACACTTTCATTGACATGAATACTTGCTTAAAATGGATAGCTCATTCCTCAAAAGCAAGTATTCATGTCAATGAAAGTGTCAGTGTAATCTAGGTGAAAAGTCCTGACACCATTGTTTATGAACAAGATAGTCAAGTGGCTTTGTCTTGTTTTCATTATGACAGTTTACCTGCAAGAGCATGTCACTTGCTCGAAATGGATAGCTCATTTCTCAAAAGCAAGTGACACGCGTTTGCAGGTTATCCACTAGGTTTTGCGGTTAGTACTAATTGTTTTGAGAAATGCATTAACTGTTGTGCAAATGTAAATAGTGTTGTGAGAAATGCACCGAAGCAACTGAGAAAAACTGTAATTCAAAATATTTATGGTACAAAACCTGTCAGTGAACTATGGGGACAAAAAAATAAATAAATAAAATAATTGTTTATTAATCGTAATAGAGTTAATGTTCAATTAATCAAGATTTTGATTTTGGGCCAAATCGGCCAGCCCTACACTGCAAAAATGCTTTTTTGACTTAGATTTTTTGTCTGGTATCTACTCCAAATTTAAAAAAAAAAAATTTAAATCAGTGTGCATTTTCTGGACAAGCAAAACATATTGTGTTGTTTTAAGAAATAATAAGCAAAATAATGGGGTAAGCAAAATAATCTTGTTTTTCCTTTTGATTTAAGATTATTTTGCTTACCCCATTGGTAGATTATTTTGCTTGTTTTGAGGAAAAACTCATTTAGTTTTGGCATATTATTTCCTAAAACAACACAATATGTTTTGCTTGTCTTGTCTATAATATTTTTAGATATTTGGTATAGAAACCAGACACAAAATCTAAGTAAGAAAAGCATTTTTGCAGTGTAGTTTATAATAACAGTTTCTAAATTAAATAATCTGACTTACCTATCTTTTTCTTCTGTTGACGCCCAGCTGATTCTGTAATGGTCTCCTTCTTTTTCTCCACTAAAACATTTCGCACAATTTTAAGAAAAGGTCACTTGTAATAAAGGCAAAGGACACATGATTCATTCATATAACTTACGTTTTTTACTCTGCTTTTCAACTTCAGCCTTTAGCCTCTTGTATTTGTCTGTGCGGTACACCAGAACCCATGTTATTCCTGTAAAAGACAGTGAAACAAACTGTAAAGCAGCTTTACTAGAGTATTTGTCCTTTATGTGCTGAGCTCAGGACATTTTCCAGGACACTCGCTAACTGCTTTGACATGTAAAACTGAATATCAAGACAGCGTTTACATACCTTCCGCTAATAATGCTGTACAAATAGATATAAAAACGATCAGGATCGTATCTGCAAACATTGTGCTCATTTTGGTGATATGTTTGGGAGTCTGATAATAATACTGGTAACACTTTCAGACAGCTGAAACCTCTACTGTAGCAGCGTCAGCATTACTGTGATGATGTCATCAATAAGCGCCGGGCTTCCTCGTGGGTGTTTCATGTGGTTTCATATGAATTCATGACTCTACATCTCCTGCTAGCGGCAATAACTCGGTACTGCAAGTAGGCATATTGGTTTGACCCAGCAAAAAACGCTAAAAAACGGTTTGACTACAGTCTTTATTGTTTTAGGACGTGTGTTTTTTTATTTTGGTAATATTTTACAATGTATTAGATGTTTTGCAGTATAGATCTATATATTTCATTTACATCAGTGTGTATTGCGTTACACCATAAACAATGAAAGACTTTTCAAGTATAAAAACATAAAAATATTAAGTAAATATAGTATGTTGTATAGATAAAGACATGCTTTATACATTTATACTGTCTCAAATAATCCCTTTATTAATAGTCGCCACAGCGGAATGAACTGCCAACTTATCCAGCGTATGTTTTACCCAGCGGATGCCCTTCCAGCTGCAACCCATCACTGGGAAACACCCATACACTATCTTTCACATACATACACTACAGACATTTAGCTTACCCAATTCACCTTGACTTATGGGGGAAACCACCAAGAGGAAACCCATCCAAAACACTGAAAGTCCAAACACTGAAGAGCAAATCCATCGATGTGCAGCTCCACAAGTCCCAAACCAAGCAACCCGAGATACTATTGGAGCAACCCAGTGGCGACAGTGGCGAGGAGCAAACTTCACCAATTGATGAAAGTGAAAGAAAAAAAAAACCTAGAGAGAAAACAGGCTCAGTTGGGCATGATCATTTCTCTTCTGGCCGAACTTCTTGTGCAGAGCTGCTATCTAGGCTCCAGGGGCTGAAGAACGCTGGATGTAAATCGTGGAGAAGCTGCAGGTGTGAGTTATATTGTGACCCATTATATTGTGACAGCTTGGCTCAAAATAGACTGAAAAATATTTTAGGGGTAATATCGATGGTATTTTAGGAGCTTGTAACCCGTTTTCTTTAATGCGGAATACATCAAAAAATGTAAGATGCATTTATATTGTTTCTTGTATAAAAACCCAACATAACCCAACAAAAAAGGTCATAATGTTAAATTTCTTTCTACTCTTTATAGTACTGTATACTGTAGCAATTTATTTACTTAATCATAATCAGATTTTTATCAATTATTAATTGTAATTTAATTTTTTCAATTAATTATAGTTTTATGTAATTGTTTCTTTTTATTTGTTTATTTAAATGGTAAAGTTTTTTGTCTTTACATGGTTATTTGTATTATTTTTAGTTCTTGTTTTTCTTTGTTACTTATTAAATAATTTAGTAATATTTTTATTTATTTATACATTGTGTTCAAACTTTACACAGATCCCCAAAACATTCCTTTGCAACTCCCTGAAGGTTCCTGAACCACTTCACTAAAGTTTGTGTCTACAAAAAACATCCATCCATACTCATTCACACACATACACTACAGCCAGTTTAGTTTATTCAATTCCCCTATAGCGCATGTCTTTGGACTGTGGGGGAAATCGGAGCACTCAGAGGAAACCCATGCCAACACGAGGAGAACCTGCAAACTCCACACAGAAACGGCAGCTGATCCAGCCGAGATTTGAACCAGCAATTAGTTCACCCAAAAAAATATAATTATATTATGACTCACTTTCATTTCATTCCAGTCCTCTGAGACATATTCATCTTAAACCTGAGAGCTCTCTCAATCTTTATACACAGCATTGGTGCCCAGATGATCAAACCCCAGAAAAGAAACCAAAAATGCGGTTCAATTGTAATCATATGGAGCTTGAAAAATACATTAGTGTGTCAAAAATGTAAAAACAACTCTGTTCATCTATATCTTATCGAGAAAATCTGGGTGCACACTAACTACAATGTTTTGACCCTTTTCATAAGATGGCGATGACGTGTTCAAAGGCAGGTGTTACCATCATTAAGAGATTTATGTACATTTGATGAATGTAAACAATATATATACGCGATTAATATATAACACATTAATGGTTATACAGTGAGAAATGAACGTTTTGATAACGTGCATGGTCCTCGCACGTACTGTAGCCTAAATTTGACGCACATGTAAACATGTAAACGTATATTCTGGGCGAGCAAGTAAGCATTTATGATCTGAATACGAATAAACAGCTATTATAAACAAAAGTTTTCAACACACTTTGCCGTCGTTGGTTTAACAGGCATTTACGCAGTTTGCGTAAAGTACGCAGCCACGTCCTCTGGGGTCACAGATTTCGATGGTCACAGAATATGGTGTAACACCTGTTCACAGGCTGACTTAGGCTATTTATCTCAGGAGTTTCCCTAAATGAAACGGTAAATATAAACATTACCATGAAAATCTTATTAAAGGTATGAACACATTAAGGGTGTTTATTTGCTGAAATTCTTATTAAAATCTGTTTTATTTATATTGTGCAACGTATATTTATAATGTTTTTATGCATAGTATATATTGTGAAAAGGGGAAAAACAATAAATTGTTGTATGAATGCTGCAATGTTTAAATAACTTTCCATTAAAAACGCGTGAAGGTCACTTGACCATCAGGAAGAATAGGCTCGTTCGAGATGGCCAAAATCTGCGCAGAATCGATCGCCGGTGATCACCGCAAAATTAAATATGTCCGAGTTGCGTCCGCCTGGCTCTGATGTGCGCCAAAAAAACTCTCGCGATCGAGAGGCGGAGGCCTCGGATTGAGCAGTCGGCAGCAGTTGCTCTCCAAAAACTGCGCTCACCAAAAGCATGATGTCAAACGACTGGTTGACGACACAGCTGAATCCTTATTGGATGAGTCTGACAAATGACACATTCTCTCTTTGAGGTTTATACCTGGCTTTGTTGTATACCTTTTTTGTATTTTCCGTTGATAAGTAAAAAAAAAAGCCATAAAGAGCATTGCATATGTTTATTTATTTAGATTTACATGCAAACAAAAACAAAACACACCTTTGTAAAAATATAATGTGACCTATATAACTAAATGTTACAAATAAATCATTATGTGCATGTGCTGTATTTTATTTCCCAGTTTAAAGTCCTGTTTGTTGTCATTTTCACTTTTTGGTATGTTTGTGTGAATTTTAAATAGTAATTTTAATGCAACATTATTCCATGAAAGTCAATACATACATATATGCATACATACAAATGTAATCAGACTGTTTTGCCATTATGCCTCATCTTTGTGTGGTTTCATATAAGACGTGAAAGGGGTGTAGTAAACAAAACAGACACACACACACATATATATATATATATGTGAAGTCAAAAGTTGTGTAATTAGGCTTTAGGCTGTTTATTTTAGTCTGGCTGGAGTAAAAGCTGTTTTTATAGGCCTAATAAACATGTCAATATAATTAGCCCCATTCGAATTTCTTTATGTCTACAGAACAACTGTTGTCCAATAGCTATGAGGCGCCGTGTAGGATTTAAATCAAACTTTTCTTATCAACACATACATAAAACACGTGCATATACATCTATAAATTGCTTGCATATACACCTATACTATTGGATGTTCAAAACAACATATATGAAACTTGAGCATATACATATAAACTTCACCCATGCATACACCCACATACACACGCATATACATATAAACTTCACGCATGCATACACCCACATACACACGCACATACATATAAACTTGCTGCATGCAAACATCTGTACACACTTGCATATACATATAAACTCGATTCTTGCATAAACACCCACATTTACATTACACGCACATATATATATATATTAACTCGCAGCAAGCTCTGGCGTGAAAGGTGAGTCACATAACCACTGAGCTACTGGAAAGTTGATGAACCCATACAACAAAATATGCACACATGATACAATCTATACAAATACACACATGATACATTCTATTCATATACACACTCCATACATATGCATACATGAAACATTCTATCCATATGCACACACATCATACACTCCATACATATACACACTCTTTACATATGTACACTTATGTCAGGGTCTGAACCCGGGTCTCTGGTGGGAGAGGTGAGTCACATAACCACTAAGCTACTGGGAGTTGATGAACCCTCAGGACATGAGCGGCTGCCAGCAGCATTTAATTATAATTGATGCAAGTTGCAGCTCTATGCCCGGGAAAAGACAACAGCAGTCTGGAGCCGAGAAGAGGAAAAAAAGTACAAGATGAACCCCGTGCATCACTTTCAGGTAACTTATGTTCATGAATCTCGAAAACATATTTATGGTTCATTAAGTAAATTAGTGAGATTAACGTTTAAACTTCTCCACAACAGCACAAAATCTGCCTTGTTTGTTGTTGTTTACGTTAAGTTTCTTGCTTTGTGGCTATGCATTGTGCTTTAAGTGATGACAGACAGGACAAGTTTTATGACTTTTCGTGTTTGCCCATCTTCCCCATGTCGCTGATAATTACACAAACTTAATTATTTTTATTAACTTGTGCAATACGGTGACGCAGTGGCGCAGTAGGTAGTGCTGTCACCTTACAGCAAGAAGGTTGCTGGTTCAAGCCTTAGCTGGGTCAGTTGGTGTTTCTGTGTGGAGTTTGCGTGTTCTCCCTGCGTTTGCATGGGTTTCCTCTGGGTGCTCCGGTTTATGGTACAATTAGGTAAGCTATATTGCCATAGTGTATGAGTGTGTATGAATGTTTCCCAGAGATGGGTTGCAGCTGGAAAGGCATCTGCTGTGTAAAACATGTGCTGGATAAGTTGGCGGTTCATTTCGCTGTGGCGACCCCAGATTAATGAAGAGACTAATCTGAAAAGAAAATAAATGAATGAATGAACTTGTGCAATACTTTACATTTCTGTTTGCACACCAGCTTTATACACATACACATGCACTGCACAATTATTTATTTATTATTATATAGTTATTATATTATATAATTAAGTATTTGCATTTATCATTGTTTATTGTTTTGTCTATTTCTATACATTTCTTACTGCTGTTCTCTAGTCTTTACTTTGGTGGATTTGTGTGTTTTTAATAGACCAGTTTTTAATTTTTAGTACATTACAATATGAAATAACAAAACTGACTCATTCTGTGATTTCTGAAAGATCAATAATATAAAATGAGTCAAATTACTGTAAGCCACAGGCCATAAACCATTTTTATTGCATGCATTCATTAATGGTTATTTTTTTCTGAATGTTAACAAAGTTTTTGTTTAAAAATACACTCATTAATTCTTGAAAAACCACAAATGTCTTTGATTTATACTGACAGCAAGGGTCAGTATTTGTCACTATAGATTATAGTGCAGGTTAAATCCACATTTTGGTTGTAGTTTAGACACATTATGTAGAGTGCTTGACTTGCCAGTTTAAGTACAGGAGCGAGTGATTTGAACTGTGTTCTGAATAAAAGCAACGACGCACAATAGAAGGAATATTTTCCATATTAAAAAGAGTTTTGGTTCTAACCAACACCTTGAATTGATGTATTAGAAACGGCTTCTATTTCTGACAGCTGCACTTGTGAAACCTATGACACTTCAGGTAAATCGTGTGTGTTTTATTCAGTGCTAAATGCTAACAATGTGAGTTTGAATAGATTCTTAATCTTACCGCTTCATGAGGGAGTGCTTATTCTGTGCTTCTGAAAGGCTGTATTTAAATTTCTGTCGTGTTTTGTCTGGTGCAAACAGCCAAACTGCTCATCATTGCGTATCTCGTCACAAAATGTGTTGTTAGGACATGGGGTTACAATGTAACCTGTTTACCTAATGTTTACGTTCATAATATTTATATCATTTGCTAATTAATAACCTCATGTGGAACTGAATCTGTCTCATTTCGATGTCTTGCCTCGCTACAATCCAACCCGCTCTTTAAGATCTCAAAACTCAGGGCTTCTTGTAGTACCTAGAATAGCTAAATCGAGTAAAGGAGGTCGAGCCTTCTCATATATGGCCCCTAAACTCTGGAATAGCCTTCCTGATAATGTCCGAGGCTCAGACACACTCTCACTCTTCAAAACTAGATTAAAGACCTATCTTTTTAGCAAAGCATACACTAAGTGCATTACATAGCGGTATGACGCATGATGTGCCCCACACACGATTTTGCTTCTTGTTTATATACACTATGAACAGCAGCTACGCTAATTATTCTCCTTATTCTGTATTTCCACCTGGGGGTACTCATCTCAAGACCCTCAGACTATGCAGTGCCACTGATGCGATCCAAGACCAGCGACGAGACGATCCCAAGGTTTCCGGACCAGGCCGTATCCTGAGCTGCTGCTGTGGTAGTCATGATGGAGAGCATAAGACTGATTCCTGTGATGCTCCAAGGACAGACGTGTCTTCACGGAGGTAGGTCCTAGGTCCTAGACTGCAGCTCTGCACAAGACGTTTGGCCATAGGAGAAATGGTCGTGCCCAACTGAACCTGGTTTCTCTCGAGGTTTTTTAAATTCTTCACTTTCGCCAATTGGTAAAGTTTTTTTTCCTCGCCGCTGTCGCCACTGGCTTGCATGGTTCGGGATCTGTAGAGCTGGGCATCGATGGAATTGCTCCTCAGTGTTTGGACTCTCAGTAGTGATTAATAAACCACACTAAACTGAGCTAAACTGAACTGAACTTAAACACTGAAAACTGAACTGACACTGTTTCAATTCACTATAAACTTCCATGTGAAGCTGCTTTGACACAATCTACATTGTATAAGCGCTATACAAATAAAGATGAATTGAATTGAATTGAATTGAATTCGATGTCTGATACTGTCCATTTCGGTCACGGACGCATGCTTTCAGAGCCTTTCTGAATGAATGAATGAATGAAATATGCTGTTTTCCAACAAGGCAACCCGGGGTGCTGAAATATAATTGGCTAAACTGGCATGGTGCAGGTTAAATTTACCTAAACAAAGACAGCGTTCCGTCACGGAAAAACATTTTCAAAGCAGAATATCTGACTTCAGCATGGTTTTTCAGTTAAACAGGTATGTTCACTTGGGATGTTTCTTAAATATCTGCACACATATTATGGTATTTTTATGCTTTAGAAGAGTCAAAAACTTACATACAGCACCTTTAAAAAATTAATTGTCATTATTTGCATCAAATTACATTTAAAAAATGTTTTAATGCTTATGCCATGTGTTTCTAATGCACCGTTTATGAGCATAACAGTAAACTAAAAGTAAAGTTTGTAGACAAACTTTATGGTGGCTTGAGAAAGCACAATCTAAAAATTTGAAGTAGCTTTTAAAATAAATAATTGAAGTAGTTTTTAAGAAGTTTGAAGCAGTTGGCATAAATTGATAACTACATTAGGGTGTTTTGACTGTTAAGGCGTTGTTAGGCAGTTGCTAAGACAGAGCTGCAACTTTTGTTTTTAGCTTGGAGTGAGAATGTATGCGCCGCCCCTATGCCCCAAGCCCTGCCCACACCAAGCTACGCCCCCATTTATTTCTAAATATATAAAAACTATAAATATATTATTTTAATACATGCTTTTTATAAAATATTTATTATAAATAAGAGTATTGTTATTATTATCCAATTATTATTCTATTTTAAATAAATAAAAGAAAAAAATCAATGTAACTGGAAAACAAAGTAAAGACACAACTGAAGTGATATGCTAAGATCATTTAAGAAATCTTTTACATAAATATATTCATTTCATTAGAATGAAATTCTATAGGCAATTCTATAGAACACAAA
Source organism: Danio tinwini (assembly GCA_903798205.1). Taxonomy (NCBI): domain Eukaryota; kingdom Metazoa; phylum Chordata; class Actinopteri; order Cypriniformes; family Danionidae; genus Danio; species Danio tinwini. The sequence continues at coordinate 17,596,377 of CAIGQZ010033059.1, forward strand.
AATATGTTTTATAGAATTATCTGTTTTGTGTTGTCTTAGATCTGACTCATGGCCGAGAATTAGATATATTAAGTCTAAACTCCCTGACTTCATTTCTCCTGTCCGCTTCATACAAAAAAAATCTATCAGGAGCCATTAGTAAAAATAAGATCATCATCATATTATTTAAACTTTAGACTTCCAAAACTCACTGCATGCAGACACCTGTAGCTGACATAAAAGGTTGTTACCCCTGCCATAAAATGCATATATATATATAGATTACTATATATATAGATTACTATATATATTTATATATATATATATATATATATACCAATGAGATTAAGTATTAAGTAAAATGAATTGTTTAATGTGGCATTCTGTGGAGGGTGCTTGGGGAGTATGGGGTCAGAGGCACTTTGTTAAGGGCCGTCTCGTCCCAGTATGAACAGAGTAGTAGTGTGGTTTGCATTACCGGCAATAAGATTTGTTTCCAGTGCATGTTGGACTACAGCAGGGCTGCCCTTTGTCACCAATTCTGTTCATAATTTTTATGGACAGAATTTCAAGGTGCAGCCTTGGGCTGGAGGGGGTCTGGTTCGGGGACCACAGGATTTCATCTCTGTTATTCGCAGACTATGTTGTTCTGTTGGCTTCATCGAACATGGACCTTCAGCAAGCACTGAGGCGGTGTGCTGCCAAATGTGACGCGGCTGGGATGAGAATCAGCACCTCCAAGTCCAAGGCCATGGTGCTCCACCGGAAAAAGGTGGTTTGCCATCTCCAGGTCGGAGGAAAGTCCTTACCCCAGGTGGAGGAGTTTAAGTATCTCAGGGTTTTGTTCACGAGTGAGGGAAGGATGGAACGTGAGATTGATAGGCAGATTGGTGCAGCGGCAACAGTAATGAGGTCGATGTACCGTTCCGTTGTGGTAAAGAAGGAGCTGAGCCGAAAGGCAAAGCTTTCGATTTACTGGTCAATCTATGTTTCTACTCTCACCTATGGTCATGTACTTTGGGTCTTGACCGAAAGGACAAGATCTCGGATACAAGCGGCCGAAATGAGTTTCCTTCGAAGGGTGGCAGGGCGCACTTTTATAGATAGGGTGAGGAGCTCTGACACTCGGGAGGAGCTCGGAGTAGAGCCGCTGCTCCTCCACATCAAAAGAGGTCAGCTGAGGTGGCTCGGGCATCTGTTTCGGATGCCTCCTGGATGACTACCTAGGGAGGTGTTCACCAGGAGGAGGCCTCTGGGAAGACCCAGCACATGCTGGAACGCCTCGGGATCCCCCCAGAGGAGCTGGAGGAAGTGTCTGGGGAGAGGGAAGTCTGGGGTTCTCTCCTAAGACTGCTACCTCCGCGACCCGGCCCTGAAAAAGCGGCAGAAAATGAATGAATGAATGAATGAATTGTTTAATGTGTGGTTTGCAATCGGCAACAACAATTTTATGTTTTCCATGTAAATGTTTGTTTAAAACCCACCAAAACTTATAATTTTAAAAACAGGCTCATTACATCAGTCTTCTACACGACAGTCAGTTTTTTTAATTTTTTATTTTACATTTATTTTTAAACCTAGTGCGTTTTAAAATACAGTTCACTTATTGTTTTTGCTTTACCCATTAAAATAAAAATCATATTCCATTTTAGTCAGTTATGGGCTTTTTTAAATGTAGACCGAGAATCCTAATGAAAGTCTATGACAACACAAAACACAACGCACAACACAACACGTTAACACATATTTTTTGGCATGCATGTTTACAACTGGGATTCATACCCAGAGTGGGAATGCGAGCAGTGCGTCAGCATGAAGCAGGAGCGGTGCTAGTATGTTAATATGCGGGTATGTTTTCTGCGTGTATGCGTCACTTAGTTTTTAATTACATTACTTTCATTAGTGTTGGTTCGGTTACACATGAATAACGTCTTTATATAACGAAAAAAGAATTTAAAACTGTCTTTATTATGACAAAAAGAGTTGGCAGCTTTGTGCTAAGGTGTCCCGAGTGGTTGCCCGGCAGTTGCTAAGGCATTGCTAGGGTGTTCCAGGTAATTGTTAAGGTGTTGCTAGGTGGTTGCTACGGTATTCTAAATGTGGTTGCTAGATCAACCACTGAGCGGTTGCTAAGGCATTGCTAAGTAGTTGCTAGATTGTTATGGTTGCTAAGGCATTGCTAGGGTGTTCTAGGTGGTCGCTATGGTGTTCTGAGTAATTGCTAGACAGTTGCTATGGGGTTCTGAGTAGTTGCTAGGCAGTTGCTAACATAAATACCATGGTTTTAGTATGAATTAGCATGTTGCTAGTATGTTTCTAGCATAAATTAGCATGTTGTTAGCATGATTCTAGTATGAATTGGCATGTCGCTAAGTTTCTAGTATAAACTATCATGTTGTTAGCATGAATTTAGTATGAATTAACATGTTGTTAGTATGTTTAGTATATTTCTAGTATGGATTGGTAAATTGTTAGCATGTTGCTAGTATGATTAGTATGTTTGTTAGTATGTTTCCAGTATGGATTGGTATTTTGTTAGTATGAATTGTTTTGCTGTTAGTATGGCCAATGTAAAGTCAATGTGTTAGTGTTAGTTTGTTGGTTGTAGTATGAACGGTCTAGAAGGACATGCATAGAGAAATTAGTCTGAGACGAAGAAGAAGACGGAAGAATAATAAGTTTATGTAGCATAACAGTATGTTGGCTTTCTCAAGCCACCATAATTAGACACTGTTCTTTTTTCTCTCTGCCATTTTCCAAGTGCCGTAAACTCGCAACTTGATCAGATACCGAAGACATTGGCAAACAAAGTCACATGGAATGTTTCTGGTTCCTTTTATGGGTATTGAGCATCTCAGGACCATTGATGTATATGGAGGATGAGAGAGCTCTCAGGTTTCATCTAAAATATCTTAATCATTCATTCATTTTCCTTCGGTTTAGTCCCTTTATTCATCAGGGGTCGCCTCAGCATATTGAACCGCCAACTTATCCAGCACAAAACACCCATACACACTCATTCACACGCACACACACATACACACACACACACACACACACACACACTACAGCCAATTTAGTTTATTTAATTCACCAGTACTGCATGTCTTTGCAAACCGGAGCAACTGGAGGAAACCCACGTGAACACGATGAGAACATGCAAACGCCACACAGAAATGCCAACTGACCCAGCCTTCTTGCTGTGAGGCGACGGTGCTAACCACTGAGCCACAGCGTTGCCCATATCTTAATCTGTGTTCTGAAAAAGAACAATGACAGAATTTTTATATTTGAGTGAACTAACCCTTAACACTTGAAAATTTATGATTATACATATAAAAAGAAAATATATTTGATCAACTTTAAGGTTTAAAACAACTTTGACGAAAATAAAATGTCAAAACATGGGTGAAAAATACTTCCATGTATGATAGTCAGTATTAGAAATAAAATAAACAGGACACAAACAAAATAGGTGTATCCATCTGGCAATCTTCCATAGCTCAGTGAAGTGTTTTGCTAGTTCCTACTAACAAATGTAAGACAACACTAAAGGTTCCAAAGGAAAAGGTTAGAGACAATTGAAAGGAAGGGGGAGGAGGATCCTTTGCTCGCCGTGTAAAAGCAGCTCGAGCCTCAGTCGCGCACTGGCAGCATGGCAGGAGACAGCGACAGCAAGCTGGACAATCACGCCGAAAACGAGCATGTGGACTGGCAACCTTTCCTCATCGGGGTAGCCGGCGGCACTGCCAGCGGCAAGGTTGGCATTCTGCTTACATCAATTTTAGTTATATGGTTTGTTTTGTGTTTGTCCGACAGAGGATGAGCTCACACTGGCCGCGTGGCTCATTGTGACGGATTCATCAGTCAAAGTGTTCATTTATTTATTTAATTCCCCGGGATGTGTTGATGTGTGTCAGATGTAAAAACAGACCTTTTAGTATTTACTGATTGATCGAATTGACTTTTTTACTCATTGATAAAATTTAGTTTACGCGTTTAAGATGATTGAAGATGTAGGCTAACGTAAGTTACATTATTTAACAAGATTATTCATATTATAAACATATAGTGAGAATATGTTGAGTACTTTATTATCGCAATATCTTATTTAAAACAAATATGTTGGTCATTTCCCTGACACAGACAGCTCCCACACACATCATCGCCGCCGCCATACATGTACCATGGCGATGGTGGACTTACCAACTTATTAAAAGCCATTAATCAATATTATTGTTTTAACACGAAGTTCTCCGAAGCCAATCGAATTCATTCGCGACTATTATGAGGATTGTCGTGGATCTGGATTGTGTCGAAGCAAATTACGGCTGTCTTTTGTTGTTGGAAAACAGCGTGATACTTGGCTGGCTAAATCACCTCAATCTCGCTGACAGCCCAATATATTCACCAAAACCCGTCAGCTTTCAAAAACCGAGTAACATTTTAAATTTAAGCTGTATTTAGTATGTTGTGTGTTACAGTTATGAAGATAAAACACACGTCCGCCCCCAAAGATGTCTCGTGTCTGCTAGGATAACAGTTATGATACAATAGGCGCTGTCTTTGTTTCATGAGCTAAAATGTTTTTGGTGATCTCAGAGAATACGGCAACAGTTTATACATATGTGTGTTTAGCGTTAAAACCAAACGATTACGGAATTTGGATAATGAAGAGTAATAGCGGAGCTTTTGTTGTTTAACGTTATTGGGGTCAGCGGCACAGCGAATGTGTCACATTTCGTCTTACCTCATTTACGTGCGTAAAGCGACGCCGTGCGTGCACACGCACTGATGCGTCAGGACGGCTAGTTCGCTAAAGTATTTTTTGTCAGATTATTAAATCATGTAGGGGATTTATATTGTTACGGTGAATGTATTAACACGTTTGGTTTAAAAGTTACATTGAATGAATATAAAAAATGTTTTTATTGTATCTCCCCAAAACTACTTTACCTTATTAAAAACAAAAAGATGTATAACCATGTATCTGGTTCTGGTTTTCCTCCAGAGCTAACTATTAACAAAGACTATAGAATACACTTTGCTAGTATGAGCCCATAAATAAATAAATAAATAAATAAATATATATATATAT
>CAIGQZ010033059.1:17606453-17630709 GCA_903798205.1 Danio tinwini
CTAAAATATATATATATATATATATATTTTTTAGTATCTACTGTGGAAATTTTCTTGGTCTGTTAAACATTTTGACTTAAACTGTATTTGTTGAATTGAATCAAGCGTTGATTTTGAAACTTGTGAATCACAATCAGATTGAAACCCCTAAATCATCAGCACAGTAAATAAAGCAGTGTGATCGTTTATGGACAGTAGTAGGGCTGCACAATGTATCATTTTAGCATATTTCAATGTGTGGATCTATGACAGTAATGATAGATTAGGGCTGGGCCGATAAACGATATTATATCAAATTGCGATGATAATTTATGTCAATAACAATTATAAGCTCTGGACTTTCTATATTGATCTAATAGGCAATAACACAGCAGAAAATGTGCAACAATGGGAATCTAAAAGTGTGTTGATATTGCTCTACTTTAAGGACAGTCTAGGAGGGGCTTTTTTAACCTAAGTTTTGCCAATTGTATCTTATTTCCTATTTTTCGATGCTACATCTCGACTGACCTGTCTTCCCCTGAAATGTGTGATGTTTGGGTATGGTCAGAGGGATCCAATTTTGCTGCACTTAACTGTGTTGGGCTCTTCATCATATCTTTCTAATTTTTGTGACTTCATTCATTCTTGAGATACTCTTTTAAATCTGGAAGCATTAACAACTTGTATCAAAATGTATATCGTCATCGTTCAATATGGAAAATAATTATCAGGATTGTAAGAGAATAACATGCAAAATCATTCAGAACACACAATTATTGTGGAGTTTAACAATAATAAAGCGCAAGTTTATACATTACATGTGTTTTTAAGGACTGTGACTGTATAATGAATTTAAGCGAGCTTAAAGCATTTTGGGCATAAGGAATAATTCTGTTTGTAGCTTTAAAGATTAATTGTATTTGATTTGTTTATACAATGAAGACTAAACTGCTTTATTGTACATTTTGATTATTTTATTTCTGTATCTGAATACTGCTAGACTCCTCATTTGTGTCTTCGATCATATCGTATTTAATTATGCTTGTAAATAATTTAGTAGTTTATTCAGGTGGACTCCCCTACAAAAATCTTCTCAATATAAATTATTCTTTTCGAATGGAGCTTTTCCAGCAAATTTAATGTTTTTTAATATGTTGCAACCCTAGTATGTATCACCTTTTTTTACATTTGCTAACAATAAAAAATGATTCTAAAGCATTTATCAATCTTAAGTAGGGTAGAACGGAGATGAAAGTAACATGGGACGAAAGTAACAAAGCTATTTTTATGAAGCCCTGACAATGTTTGATTTTCAGGCTATAACAGCACATTCTGCATGCAACCTTGGAGGTGCCAAATATCATGTGATTTTGGGACTGTGTGCAAAAAGTAAATTATTGTAGCGGTTAATTTTTCCTTATTACAAGTTCTTTTTTCCTTATTACAAGTTCTTTTTATGTGTCTCACTAATGATTATTCTACAGGTTATTTAGTGCAATATAACATCACGTTTGAGATGTCTGAGTTTTTCAGTTTAAAAGTAAATTACATTTAAATGGCAAAACTTCCTGTGGGGACAAATGTAACACTGTTATTTATGTCCCACTGCTAATAGACATACCTTATTTTTCACTTCCACTTTACCATTTGCAGTGTTTGGATTCAGATGTTTTTTAAAAAATTAATGCATATTGGCAATAATAATAAAACAAAATCAAAAATTGTTGAAAATTAAGATTTTGCATTGTTTGATTGCTTTTGAAACATTTGATGGAAGTGAAATTTAAAATGAAAATGCTGTTTAATATTTTAAATATAGAATACAAAATATAACCAGCCAATCATCCAAATTCCAGTTTTGTTTATTCATCGTTCATCACGCTGCTTGTCCGTTTTAAATAGTTTGTTGTGTAAAAGTAAAGTGCTCTACTGTTTTTATAAAACAGGTGGTTGAGTTTCACCGTCATTGTGGTGTAAGGATGCCAAACAGACATCAGAGCAGGGTGTGTTTTCTCAGAAATTGTAATGCATCCAAGCATTCAATCTTTGACAATAGATTTTAACAAAAGATAATGTTAACTCGGTCAGAAAAACTGTGGTTTGAAAGACACAAAGAAATTGAAACAGTTTGAGGCAATTGCTGTGTGTTTTGTTAGCATATGCTGTATAAGTATGGAGCGTCTTATACGGGACCTGCAGTGACAGCTTGGGCTGTTGGTGGATTATGCTTTAAATGGATTGAAGGAAGCACAGGCAGCATTGCAGCTGGTGAAGAAAAGCTTTTATAATACATCCAAGCACATAGACGAAATAGGAGGGTTTTGTGCAATTTAAAACATATAATTGACATATTAGCATGTGCTGGAGTCTTCACATGATCTGAACTCATGCCATGTAGTCTTCAGTGTTGTTTGATGGGTTAATACATTCTGTTTTTTGTAGCTATATAGCTTTAGTTTATTGTCAGTATAACTTTAGAGTTTCATTAAAGTGTAAATGCATCATTTTTGAAGTCAAAGTATTCTCATTTCCTCTTATCATGTTTGTCAGCTATTTGAAAAGCTTGAAAATCATACACCTTGTGCATTGTTGAAATTCTTTTTCTCTTTTTGTGCCGGGCTCATCAGGGTGTGTATCTTCTTTCGTATCAGTCAGCTTGAGGAATAACGTGTTCTTTTGGCTCATAAGTAGACTCTAGATCAGTTTTTAAGAAGAGAATGTTTTGTACCAGATATTGCTGAGCTGCAGTGGGTGCAGAAATCTCTGTGTGAACAAGCACCTGCCCATGTTTTCTTCAACTGATCATGCTTTGTGGTTTTCAGCGCAGGATGTGTTAGCTGTGTGCGTTTGGGTGTATAGCGTTTAGCTCTTTCTTTTGTTTTATTTTAATAGGCATGTTTATTGTGTTTTGGGAGTAAAGGGATGAGATACAGTCATATTGTGCAATCACAGAGCCAGTTCTGTTGTGTAAAGTTATGTGTTTATGCCTCAGTTGGGGGTGGTGTGATTTTTACTTTTGATTGATAATCACTAAAAATTTCTTCGAGTGATATTTGTGGATGTTGATTGCTGTTATTGAATAAAAAGATAGCAGCAACTTTCACAAATCTGAATCATTCAAGTTGTGAATTTGTCTTGTGTTTGCCAGTTAACATCTCACAATTCAGACTTATTTTATCTCAGGTTTTTGAGTGATAAACTTCCAAGTGCTAGTTAAAATCTCTGCAGTTTTTTTATTGCATCCCACAATTTTGAGATAAATAAACTTTGGATTTTACATAAACTACTTCTAATTTTATTTATTTATTTTTTATCTGAATTGTGAGGAAGATCTGTCTAAATGTTTTAAAAATATTGACTTGTCAACACAATCGACAGTCTTTTATATAATGTATATTCTCACTTTTTGTTTCATCGTTCAAACAATATCTGGGCATGACGATCTTGCACTAGCAAATGAATTGAGTCATTATTTTTGTTTTAAACACTTGTTGGTCAGAAATTTTGTCCATTTTAAAATGAGTATTTCATTCTGAATCATGTTTTGGTGTATACATGTACTGAACTACAGCCTTGTCTTCATTTTTGTTTTCAGTCATCAGTTTGTGGGAAGATTATGGAGCTACTGGGCCAGAATAAGATCGATCATCACCAGAGGCAGGTGGCCATCCTCAGTCAGGACAGTTTCTACAGGGTACTGACCCCTGAACAGAAGGCTAAAGCTCTGAAAGGACAATTTAACTTTGACCATCCAGGTAAACAACTGGAAATCTCATGTTTGTGGTTATATAATGTGATTTAACTTTTTTTTGTTTGTTTGTTTGTAGCCTGGTATCCAAAAAAACCCTCCCTATTGCAGTGTTGCATTGTGAGCTCAGACCAAGACTGTCAATGCTGTCTGTATATTTTGGCAGCTGTGTGTGACTGTCTGCCTGACTCAGCCACCCCCACACACAAACTAATTCTGCAGCAGCACATGTGGCTTATCACTTTTTTTGTGCTTGTTCTTGATTTCCATCCCTTCTGACCCTCTTTTATTCTGTCCCACAGATGCGTTTGATAATGAGTTGATAGTCAAAACCCTGTGTGAAATCATGGAGGGAAGAACGGTCCAAATTCCAGTCTACGACTTTGTTACGCATTCGAGGTCAGTTTAAGCCACTTTTTGGAAAGCGTAAAGGGAGAGATCATCCCACAAACAAAATTTGCTGTTTATTTACACACCCTGAGTCCATCAAAGATATAGGTGACTTTATTTTGTCAGTAGAACATTAAAGAAGATTTTTAGCTGAAATCATGGTCTTTAATGATTTCATAAAATGCAAATCAATGGCTGTATCAATGATACATTGGCTCCTGGTGATTGGCTCCTGGTCTTATGAAGTGAAATGATTGGTCTGTGCAAAAAAAAAATAACTTTTTATTTATTTATAAATTGCTGACTTTTCCCTGAATTTCCATGGTTTATAATAAATGGAAAAACAGGCACAGTCTAAATCCCAGTTTTTGGAGTGGTAATTTGAAGGCAAATCTCTTGAAATTTACTTGCATGTTTGTTTGTAGCAAGTAAATTTACTTGCATGTTTGTTTGTTTTTGTTTGTTTGGAGTTAACTTGCACAGCCTGGTGACTGCATTTGACTTAAATGGCTGCCATATGACTAGTGGGAAAGAAATAAAATGGTGCTAAAATAGCCTAACCTTAATGTTAAAACACTGTGGGAAAAAGCATGATACTGTATAGACAATAGAGCTGCACGGTTCTGGCTAAAATGAGAATCTCAATTTTTTATTATTTTTTATGCTTAAAATCAAGATCACGATTTTCTTTCGATTCTGTAGATGTAAAATAAAGGTTAATATGAGGCTATTATTATTGTTATTCTCAATCATATGGTAAAACAACAATAATAATATTAGGCCTATGTGTAGGTCTCCTGTTGGTTAAAATGCTTTTAACCAACGTATTAAAAACATTAAACACGTCCTGTTTGTTAATTCACAGTAAAGTGATGACATCCAGAAAATTCATAATTCTAAAGTTGAACTATTATGTTTGAGACAAATGTTTGTCATTGACATTTAGACAATTTTTTTACTGGTAAAATGAGACATTTGTCATTATCAGATTCCCTCCTGCATTATATTCAACATTATATAGGCTAGAGTAGTTATAGTGACACTGTAAAACATTTGTTTTCATGCACAACACTGTTCGCTATGAAAGAAAAAATAAATAAATGTTTGTCGTAATCATAACTCTAAAATGCGATATGACCATTTAAATGATGTGCGCACCGGTTTCACTTACACTGCCAAGTGTGCTCATGTCATGGCTGCCGTCACCCTGAGAAAAAAACATACATGAAAATCATACGTCCTGTGCAGCTCCCAAACGATCGCTCTGTGCAACAAACTGAGTAGTAAAGAAACTCCGTGATAAAGAAACAGTGCATCAGCTCATGTGTGATTTCACAGCCGCGACTACATCAAGACAGAAATGAAATTTTTGGCAAAATATTACCATATTAATACAGTATGTGACACTTTTTATGCCATTGGGAGGTGTCCATGCTGCTGAGCAACATTGTTGCTGTGAAGGCTTGTGCATCTGCCTTTATGCTTCTATAATTGGCTATATCATAGAATAGTTGAATTAAGATCGCGTGTAGAGTCGAGATCATGATCTTTTTTTGATTAATCATGCAGCCATAATAAACCAATTACATTTTACTTTTAGAAAACAAAAAAATTTAAGTGACAAGTCCCTGATATTTTATGACTTGGGACAAAAAAGGGAAATTTCCTGACTTTCACTGTCTGCAAAAGATCTTTTTAAAAATTCCATGACATTTCAGAAAGTCCACCTGTGGGAACCCTGGAATAAGCATAAGTGTGACTTTTACAATGCATAAATTCTATGCCTCATTAAGATAATAATGTTGTCAATAATGTTTAGTTTTATGCACACAGTGATGATTTCACTTCATGTGTGTCATCAGAAGCAACATGTTACTTTATGTATTTTGCCTGTATATGTACTGAATATAACTCTCAAAGAGCCTGTACCTGTTGACTTGTATTTAATGAATCACCATGAACCACAGTTTCAGCTAAAAATCTGCTTTAATGACTGCTCAATTGTCCTTTTTTGCTGGCTGGACTATACCTTAAACTTTTCCTTATTGTATTACTACTTATATGTGGATATGTTCATAGTGAACTGAATTTCCAACCATGTATGAAAGCAGTGTGTTAGCAGCACATGTTTATTTTGCTGCACATATTGATTTGTTAGGTGAAAGTTCAGTGTCAGTGCTAAATGTAGCTCCTGTTGCACTCCTTACACACAACCTAAGCGTTTGAAGTGAAGTGGGTCTTATCTTGGTGTGTTGTATAATCTATTTGTTCTGGTGTTTCCTGCATCCTGGTACACTTTTTGTTGTCCTTTCACATTTGCAGGAAAGAAGAAACGGTCACTGTTTACCCAGCAGACGTGGTTTTATTTGAAGGCATCCTCATGTTTTATTCGCAAGAAATCCGCGATCTGTTTCAGATGAAGCTGTTTGTGGATACAGATGCAGATACACGTCTGTCCCGCAGAGGTGTGTGCGGGTTTTAACAACATCAGTGAACTTCATAATCTGGTAGTTATTTGACCATGCGTTTTTCAAATGATTTCACATCTTCTCACGATTGTCTCTCTTTTTGGTTTTATTCTCCTCTGTTTGTAGTCCTAAGAGACATCAGTGAGAGAGGCCGTGACCTGGAGCAAGTGCTAAACCAATACATAACATTTGTTAAGCCTGCCTTTGAGGAGTTCTGTCTGCCAGTGAGTAGGAGATTTCTACACTCTTCCTTACTGCTCTACTATATATACGCTGTACAGTTGAAAGCAAAATTATTAGGCCTCCTGTGAAAACTCTTAAAACTATTTTCAAGTATTTCCTTTTTATATAAGGAGTAAGTAATATTTGGAGTAAGTCTTATGTCATTTCGTCAATGTTATTAAAAAGTCAATGTTATTAGCACCCTTTATTGTTTTTGATTGCTACAGAACAAACCACTGTTATTTAATAGCTTGCTTAATTAATCTAACTTGCCTTGTTACAATGATTAATCTAATTAAAGGGCCAGGAAACCCCCCTGTCTCAGCAGGGTTTTTCACACCTCTAGTTTAAAAAAAGTCAGGAAAGTGGGTGAGTCCAGCACTGTTTAGGTGGGATTGTCAGTGGAGGAAAAGAGGAAAGGTTTTGCATAAAAATGGAAGTTTCAGTTTGGGCACGTGCTGATTTATCGTCCTGAGGCAAAACAAACACAGACGCAGGGGATAAAGACGGTGATTATGTTTACATAGACATCAGTAATCAAATTATTTGCCAAACTATTAATTTGTCGACTTTAACTGTAGTTTACTTTCATTTAGAAATATTTCATGCATGCCCCCCATGACAAACGAGATCTTGGATACGAGGAACTGCTGAAAGAGTGAAGTTTTTATAGAATTTGTGATACCGCAAGGCAAATGGGAGAAAAAAAAACTTAGATGTACTCAGTAGGCAGCGTCAGAAAGCCGTGTGACTATCCTGTCACAAAATGCAGTGAAATTTCTACACTGCGGTAATACTTTAAGGTGTTTACATTTTGGAGAGCAGCATTTACAGCGAATCTTTCAGCCCATAATATTGTAGTGATATTACTAACGTGCGTCTTTTTAAAAACTGAAAGAGCACTGCTGATGATACTTAATAACTTTGCCTCTGAATAAATAAACAAAGAGCACTGATCACACACTTACCAAATCTATAAAAACAGGACAATCAACATGAACTGGAGGCGTGTCTTTTTTAAAAGATGAGTGGCAAATCTGCATTTCACCATTTCCAGATGCGAAAAGCTCTCGGGTAAACGATATTCCTTACAAACGTATTTTTGTTGCATGTTAGCAGACCACTGTAATCCACACATGAGTACAGCTGCCCTCTCATAGCGGGGAATTGAAAACAAAACCTTCATAGCAGCACATTTATAAACAACACTGATGACCCATGTCTCTCAACAATTCTTCTTCCACTTGTTTTAATTACGGTTGGCAACACAAGGTGGCATCCATCTGCCGTCTAAACATTGCAACAGTTAAATACAGTCTTCAAAGCTATATCTTGCATATTATTAAAGTTGCTCCTCATACACCAAGTGCGCTGATTGGTTTGAACCAAGTCTTTCTCATGAATTAATGCTGAAAGCTCAAATACGTCACGTTGTACTCGCTGGTACAGACTTCCAGTCTACATGCTGAAATACACACAATGATCTCATCGCTGTTAAGTAGCTTCAAGATTTCTTTTCAAACTGGAAGAAAGAATTTGCTCGAAATACCACAAAAACAACAAATTTTCACTTTTTTTGTAAGATATATTGATCCTAATAGTGTTTTTAGCAGCGTGGGACACCTATATCACTTTCAACGTCTAAAAAAAAAAAAGTTTTGGTGATTCGTGACCCTTTAAGCCTTTAGATTAGATTAGATTGAACTGTATTGTCATCACACATGTACAAGTACAAGGAAACGAAATGCAGTTTAGGTCTAACCAGGAGTGCAATAGCAGCAAGTGCAGGATACAGGTATAAGTTATAAAGTGCAGTTATAGAAAAACTATGGTGATATTTACAGATGGATGTACTATGAACATTATATACAGGTTGTGTTAGCTATGAACAGAGATTTACAATAGATGGATAATCTATTGCACTGAAGCTATTATTAGTATCTTGTAAAATGACCACTCAAATAGTATGTACTGTAAGCATGGCAAAGACTAAATTGGTTATTTAAAGCATAATTTTAAATTTGTATTTTGTTTTAAATACTTTTAACTCTCCGTTCCTAACAACACTTAGGAAATATCTGAAAAATAATTATTCTTCAACTAATTATACTTCAATTAATTTAGCTCTGTCTGATATGAAACTTTTGAACAGCTGTGTGAGTTTAAGCTCATTAATTTGTGTGTGTGATCTACGGTTTACATATTTTAGGCAACATAATCACTACTTGAACAATATAATATTAAATGGTAAATAGCATTGAACTTTTTTTAAAGAAAGGAGCATTTTTAATAGTTAATAATTCTAAAGTTATAATATGCAAGTAATGTGTGCAATCATCTAATCAATAAAGTTATGGAATATGATTGAGAATTTTATAATATTATATAATGTGCAAGCACTTAAGATCAAGTTTCATAATACAGATTATATGTAGTCATTGACGTGTAATGTGCCTATGGGTCATTTATTAATATTATTAAAAAAAACAATCAGCAGAATAATTGATGTTTTTGTTTAACCTCTTTCATGATTTATTTATAAGTCTCTTAAATAGAGAAAACTTTTAATTAAAAAAATGAATGTTTTGTAACATTTTGTAAAATTTCTTTACTCCTCTTTGATTAATCAATTGTTTAACAATACATTAATTTCTTACTTCATTTCCTTATACCTTAATTCCTTACCCCAGGGTCTTAGTTTCTCATGCATTTCCGAAAAATAATACTATACTTTTTGTTATGCTATTGGAAAATGTATTTACATCAAAATATATTAGTTCTACTAAATCAGTCTTTTTTTATTTTAATTTTCAAACATTGTTATATTGAAATGCAAATCCAAAGAAGTCTTTGAGTTTACAAGAAATGTTTCTGGCATTTTGTCAAGAGGAAGCGGGTGGTCAAATATTTGCACAGTGGAATGTTGTTGCTGTTGTTGATTGTCATCCTGATTTTTGTTTCTTAGAGCTTCTTTTTTTTTTCTTCTCCCAGACAAAAAAGTATGCTGATGTGATCATTCCAAGGGGAGCTGATAATCTGGGTGAGCTTCTGAATGTGCTATTAGACTTCACAAAGGAAGAGAGGAGACAGGAGCACATTGATATAGAAATGTTTTGGAACGTTTGATCATAAACATAAATTGTTTTGAATATAGGAAGGCTGAATTTCTTGTCTTCATGGTTTATATACACCAGAATGTTTAGTCTTTTTCTTCCAGTTGATCTCTTTAACAAAAGCAGGCATGTAAAACTAGTAAATCCATTATTAAAAAACATTTATAGTACCTGTCGAAATTCTGGATCACTCATTTTTGTTTTGAAAGTTTTTTTTTTTTTTTTCTCCCCACCATCAAAAATACAAAAACTGTGGTTGCCATTAGTACTCAATCATTATTTTGTAGAGAATAGAACAATCAGAATTAAAGCATTTATTTCAAATTAAAATATTTTGAAAATATATTTTGCTGTCACCTAGAAATAATTTTGTTCCAATTTATATTAAGTGGCCCTAACTACTATGGGTTTACATTTAAATGAATCACCTGGTACAGTGCACTTATTGCTGACAAAAGTCTATTCCACTTGTAAGAGCAACAAATAACAACTTGACTTCTAGTTGATCATTTGGGAAAAGTGTCAGTAGGAAGATTTTTCTGACGAATCATCTGTTGAACTGCATCCAAATCATCACAAATACTGCAGAAGACCTACTGGAACCTGCATGGACCCAAGATTCTCAGAGAAATCAGTCAAGATTGGTGAAGGAAAAACCATGGTTCCATTCAGTATGGGGGTGTGCGTAAGATCTGCTGAGTAAATGGCAACATCAGCAGCCTGAGGTATCAAGACATTTGTGCTGCCCATTACATTACAAACGAGGGCAAATTCTTCAGCAGAAGTCATCAAAGTTCCTGAAAGCAAAGAAGGTCAATGTGCTCCAGGATTGGCCAGCCCAGTCACCATTTATGAACCTTATTGAGCATGTCTGAAGATAGAGGCGGCATTGAGGATGAATCCAAATAATCTTGATGAACTCTGGGAGTCCTGCAAGAACGCTTTCTTTGCTATTCCAGATGACTTTATTAATAAGTTATCTGAGTCATTGCAGAAAGATATGGATGCAGTCGTCCCAGCTCATGGGAGTCATACGCAATACGCAATTCTTTTTCCACTGCAGCATGACTTTATATTCTATACTGTACATTATTTTTGTCAAGTGACAAGACTTTTGTCTTAGAAGTCAGACCTGACTGTCCTAATTAAAAATCATGGCATGATCATATTTTATTTTGGTAAAATAAGTGTAATCTAGAGGCCTTTGCCTTTCATATAAGCCACTTCTGATACCAAATTATCAACTAGAAGTTAAGTTATTATTTGTTGTTTTTAAATTTGGATAGGCGGCAACTTTTGTCAAGTAGTGTACATGTCTATTTTTATATTGTACTTGGATACAAAAAATATTGTACTTGGATACCTAAATTAAACTAATAGATGGATTAGTTTAATTTAGTTTCAATAGGTGATGTAACATGATGTTTGTTTTTCCCTCTACAGTTGCCATCAATCTGATAGTTCAGCACATTCAGGATTTTTTGAATGGAGGCTTGACCAAACGCTTGAACGGATGCCTCAACGGCCATACACCGCGAAAACGGCATCCGTCAGAGTCCAGCAGCAGGCCGCATTGACCAGATCTCCACCACTACGTCAGGGAATTAATGTCTGAAGGACGGATGGATGGCTAATTAACAGAACGCTCAAGCAATCCAACACTGTATATGACGAAAAAACAAACAAAAAAAATCAAGAAAGAATTTCAAAGACTGCCTTTGCTTTCACTCTGCTTTCTTTTGATTTGGACTGGCTACACTTGACATTTTACGGAATTTCAAAGCTTCTGCGATTTTGTTAAAGGTCAAAATGGATATTTCCTCATTATTTATTTTGCCATTTTTATTTTTGTACATCTTTAAGACTGTTGTGTAAAAGGGGAGAAATGCAGATAATTAAATATTGCATGACTCCGTGATAACGAGGATTGAATATTAAGTTATTTTTTTATTTTATACCTGTAGGTCTTTTTAATATCAGAAAGGACCACATTTGCAAATTTATTTAAATACTTTTTTTTTCTTTTCTTTTTTTTTTTTTTGCATCACTAAAATGCTCTTTGGAGGCCAGAAACGATTGTTTTTAAATTAACTTTATTAGTTTAATTTTTTTCTTGGTTAACAAGGTTTTAATATTCTGCCATTATTTATAAAAATCTATAATATCAGTGTTTCTTGCAGAAAGATAAACAATTATTTCTCCACTTGAACCGTTCAGGCAGTGTTGCTATGTCACAACAGGCCTCTCAGGGTGTAGTTATTAAAAATAAGCATAAGACTGTATTTTACAGTATGCAGAAGACACCTCTAAATTAGAAAGGGAACTAACTGAACAATTTTTGAATGTGGTCCATTTTATGTACATGTATCACACCGATATGAAATAAAATCGAAGTGATATTTAGTGATTATTTACAAAGATAACATCTGATCCTCATTAAACATGGTCATGTACTTAAGAAAAAAAATCAAGCTCAGTGGTTGATTGTGCAGTATGAAAAATGATCTGTTTGTCAAGAGATTTATGTTCATATACTATGCACTGTACCCTTGACTCTAATAATGCAATTTGACACTCAGTTTATGACTCTTTAATTAGATTTGGGAGATGCATTTAGACAAACAGTTGCTTACTTGAAATGAATTCTCAGAGTTTCTTCATCCTGTGTTATTGTCGGTTTTTAAACTGATCAAACCATTATGCCATCTGTGTTTTGTGACCTTTTTTTTAGGCTACCCATAAAAAATACACCATGATGCCACTTTGGTCAGTCTTTGACAACTCGCCAAAGAGTTAATTTTAGCATTTTTCAACACTTTTTCCCAATTTAATCTGTTTAATTTTCATACATTTTCTTTGTATTTTACATGGATAGGTCATCGACAAAGTTTAATTTGCCATAATTTACTCAAACCAGACCGGATAGATTTTTGTATTGTTGTTGTTCTGTTGCGTCACGGGGGTGCAGTGGGTAGCACGATCGCCTCACACAGCAAGAAGGTCGCTGGTTCTACCATCAGCTGGGTCAGTTGGCATTTCTGTGTGGAGTTTGTATGTTCTCCCCATGTTGGCATGGGTTTCCTCTGGGTGCTTCGGTTTCTTGGTTAAGCTAAATTGGCCATACTGTATGTGTGTGAATGAGAGTGTATGGATGTTTCCCAGTGTTTGGTTGCGGCTGGAAGAGCATCCGCTGTGTAAAAACACATGCTGTATAAGTTGGCGGTTCATTCCGCTGTGGCGACCCCAGATTAATAAAGGGACTAAGCCAAAAAAAAAACGAATGAATGAATGTTGTTCTGTTGATCAGAAAAGAAGATATTCTAAAGCATGTTGAAAACCTGTAACTATTGACTTCCATAGTATTGGTTTTTCCTACTATGGATGTCAATGGTTTTGAATGTTTTCAACATTCTTCAAAATATCTTCTTTTGTGTTTAACAAAATAAAAACCTGAAACTGGTTTGGAACAAGTCAAAGGTGTGTATATGATCATTTTTTTTGGTGAACTATGCCTATAAAGCTACAGAGAAGCACTTGTTCATGTGAACCAGAACAATCCAGCCTTTAAACCTAACTGTAAAATTTCCTTTTGAATTTAAAATTGGTTAACCGTTGATCCATGAACTGTTCCTGTTCAGCATAATTGTATGGTATTTATTTTCTGGTTGGCTGCATTTGAATTGCTGCTATGATACAGGGTAAAACATTTTATCTTATGTTAAAAAAATATTACAAGTGATCAATAACTGAGTTATGTAAATAATTATTTGGTTGAATTATTTGATGGGCTTAAACCATTGCATTTATTAAGAGTTGTCTAGTTCTGTCTGAGCCAGATGCAAACATATTAATAATACTTTTTTGTGACATGAATACTTATTTGGTTGTCAGAGTCGCTCTGCTTATTTGGTCAAAATTGCAGAAAATATTACAAATCTTTGGTTAACATCTGGTCCTTACTTAGATATTGATTGTGTGATTCAGTTATGAATTTATTGGTTATGAATGTCTGCTTTGCAACAGCTTTTGTGCCACCACAATATTTTCTTGATATGTTCAAGTATAGACTTTTATTTTCATGACAAATCTCTTTCCATGTTACATGAGCTAAGCAGCATTGTAAATATTACTTTTTTAAACAACACTTGGTAACTCAAACATCCTGGCTTTGAACACAAAATACTCATACCTCTTGTCAGAGGCTTTTGATATATTAGCACAGATTTAAACACCAGCTTTAAAAAATGCAGTACACTTTACAAGCAATCATTCTCACACAACCACACATAAGCCCTGGATAAATTCAGGATTTCATAACCGTTATCATTTCAACTCGCACACTCGGTGTGTAACCCTACTTGACTGAAAATGATGCAAAATACTACACTTTGTTTCGTTTTACTTCAATTTACGGTATTCCAAAGATGTAAACTGTTGTCATTATTTAATGTGAAACTACTGTTTTTTGGTTCCCACCCTACTGTCTGTAATTTTGTGACAATTATGTGACAACCTATATGTATTTATGTTAATATTAGACAGATTGTCAGGAGGCTTTTGGAAGGGATTTCAGAAGTATGGTGTTCTGCATGATGTATTATTATATGTTCAGTTATCAATGCCTTTGAGTTTTGGTGCTTGCAAAATGGGTGCAAAATGCAAAGAGAGCCAAAACCAGAACCAGAAAAGGTTGCATGCTTGTGTTGTAGGACCAAACAACTACAGTTGCAAGGCTTTAAACAGCGTTTCTGTGACTTTGCAATGATTATTAGCAACACCTGATCTTGAAATTAAGCTGGAAATAGGTGTCCATGATTACTGTACCATCATGTAAATGTGTAAACAATCGCAGAAAGTTGTATAACAAAGTGATTGACAGCAAAGCTGAATAAAATAAAGTTTTTTGTACTCCACATGTCTGTTGCCTCAATTGAACACAGTATGCTTGCATCAGATAAAGAGTAAACCCCTCTCTTTTAGGAACTTCATTGCAAAGCTGGACAGAATTAAACAAAGGTTTAGATTAGACAAAGATAACACAATGCGAAACAGGTTCATAGGGGTCATGGTGTGCTTTATTTATTTTTTATTATTGTCAGGATAACAGCAACATACAAATTTGTTACTTAGATTGTACATGAGTTTTACAGAAAAGAAAAGCATCAAATAAGCACATACAAGAGAAAAAAACAAACAAAAAAAAACAAACAAATAATACATAATCATGTTAAAAAAGGAAAATACGTTATCAGTTCTAATAGCTTTACGATTTTTAGAGGAAGCTATTCTAATGTAGTGTTGAAGCTCCATTTTGAAAACAAGGTATACGTTGAGAGAATTTACAGCGGTGTATATGGAATTTTGCAAGAATTAAAAGGATGTTAATAATGAAATACTCCTTACTTTTATCATCAGGGGTATTGAAAAACCCAACATGATATCCTCAAAAGATAACAAGAATCTTGGTAATAGTTTGCGATGAATAACCAAAGAAAATTCAATCCAAAAGCACTGTGCATGCATAAGGGCAATTCCAAAAAATGTGATCAGCAGTTTCACTGGGTATATTACAGAAAGAGCAGCATGCATCTATATGCGACTTGAATCTTTTCAAAAATGTCTTGGCTGGGTAAAATCTGTGTAACAGTTTAAATGAAATTTCTCTAATTTTGTTGTTATATATTTTACAGACAAAGACCAAACTTTTTCCATTGAATCTGGTCATATATTTCCATCCTAAAAAACTTCACATATGGGGTTGTTACAATCTCCTTTTGAAAGAGAGACCTTAGTTTGTAATTACATGTGGAAGGTTGTAATAAAAAACATTTTTTCCCACTGAAGTGGTTTGCTTTTGGTCAACCATCACTAGGCCCAGTCAAAGCATTTTTATTTATTTATTGGAAATATAAAATTTAAATACAACAAAATGGCATTCAATTTTACAACTTGTGTATCACATATGGAAGGCTCAACACAAAATAATAAACAAAAATACAAACATGTAAATGACTAAAATCATCCAAACTAAAGTGTGAAAATAAAAACATAACAAAGAAATTATTTTAAAACAGATATCATCTATGGCCGTTATATAATGATGCAAACAAATGAAACATTTTTAAGGCATTTTTTGTTTTCATTTTAGCCAGGGCATCAGAAAAGATTTTAAGTTCTTTTATGAAGACATTGTGTAGTGGAGGAGTTTTAAAATATCTGCACTTATGAATAAAATGTGTGGCTAATACAATGATCATATTTATCAAATCGTGCAAAACAGAACAATCTTTAGTAAATTCATATAGTACATTTTGCAATGTAAAAGACAAACTTTCAGCATCCACATTCTTCATTATCAGGCCCAGTCAAAGCATTTATTTATTTTTATTTGCTGAACATTTCCAGTCAAATGCATAACAAATCTTACAATAAGATATTCACATTTTAGCACATCTGTAAACAAAGTAACAAAAAGAAAAGAGGAGAGAAAGAAAGAAGAAAAAACAAACAAAGAACAAGAGCGGGTATACATACATTTACCATAGAGAAGAGGAGTTTAGCTTTTGGAGTATATTCACAGTTCTGGTAGCTTTACGACTTGAAAGTCCTTTAAGTGTTTCAAAATCTTTTTTTAAATCAGCCTTGAAATGAATGTTAGGCTTCCTCTCTGACCATTTACACTTGTGTATATGAAACTTGCCTAATAATATCAAAAGATTTTCCATAAACATGAGATTCTTATCAATATCTTTTTTTATCTATGTAAAATATGACATCTCTTTTCCTAATAATAAATCTATGACCACTCTGTATATTAAATAGACATTCAACATCAAACCAGAAATATTTACCATACATACAATCAAAAAAACAAATGCATAACAGTCTCAACATCCATTCCGCAAAAAACACACGATTCAGAAAGATCGGCTTTATACCTCTTAAGAAAATAGTTGGTTGGATATATTTTATGTATAATTTTAAAGTAAATTTCACTGACTTTATTAGTGACACAATATTTGTTGTTGTAAGTCCAGATTAAGTTTCAATTGATATTTACAAATTGGTTATTCCAAAAGTACTTATGTCTAAAAGTTGCAGGACAATGAATACATTTTCTAAGAAATTTATTATTACATTTTCTATCTTTGATATCAATACCATCTAATAAAATCTCATTTTTAACTTGTTTTTTTTTTGGTTGGCCCCAGTCAAAGCATTCTAAGCTTTTTTGGCCCAGTTGTGGCGTCACTGTTGTGCGACCCGGAAGTGACGTCACTTGGCGACGTGCAGTTGTACGCATGCGATTCCATATTGGTTGTTGAAGCTAAAGCGATTCATTGAAGGAACAGTATTTGTGCGGTTATTTTGATATATAGACGGTTTCTTTAATACCGTGCACAGTTATGTCCACGAGTGACTTTTATTTGAGGTACTATGTGGGGCATAAAGGTAAATTCGGTCACGAGTTTCTGGAATTTGAGTTCAGACCAGACGGTAAGTGACGCGCCAACTTTAGCTTGCTAATATGCTAACAGCCTTTCTATTGAATTCAGTGCTTGCTTTCCTGTTAAGCCGAAAACGATTTTTCACAGCTTTTTGAACTTTTATTTCTGTTTATTTCATGATTTGTTATGATAATTTCTAGGGGTTGTTTGTTTAGAGCAACATTGACACGTTAACTTGCGCTTAAGTAACGTTAGCCTTAAAATTGCACTCTAATATCTTACATTTGTTTTAGTTTCACCATTTTGCTTAATAATCTTCATTTCAATAAGTTATGTATATGGTATTAATCTATTAGTCTTATGTTAAAAGCGTATGGATTTTGATTTTCTTTTAGGAAAGCTGAGATATGCAAACAACAGTAACTACAAGAACGACGTCATGATCCGAAAAGAGGTAAAATCAGCTGCGTAATGACGTCACATACATTGCTTATTGGATAATTTGCACCATTTTGACAGACAGACCTTGTAACTTATGAGATGTTCTGTTTTCAGGCGTATGTGCATAAAAGTGTGATGGAAGAGCTGAAGAGAATCATTGACGACAGTGAAATCACAAAAGAAGACGATGCCTTGTGGCCTCCTCCAGACAGGGTTGGCAGACAGGTTTGTAGTCATGTATATTATTCCTTCTTTATATTCACACAGTGGTCACATTCACAATATAATGTGACTCAAAGGGCCTGTTTACACAACTATACACTACATTTTTGTGCATTTTGGCCAGTCCATTACCTTAACGTTTTAAAATGGTTTTTGAAAGTGCAAGTTTTTATGTTTAATGATTTAACTCTGATCCATGTACAGGCATGCAGTAAATCAGAGTTATCTTCAGTTACAGCGTTTTTATTCATATTTTGCACATCATTGTGAACCAGGATTGTTGTGGTTCATTTCTAGCACACCATTGCTGTGTAAACGGGTATCCTAATGGCTCTTGTTTGTGCTTTAAAGGAATTGGAGATTGTCATTGGTGATGAGCACATTTCATTCACAACCTCTAAAATTGGATCCTTAATTGATGTAAACCAATCCAAGTAAGTGTATTTCATTGATTATAAACTTATTTTTTTACTTTTGCATTATCCTGCCTTAATCTTGTAACCGAAATTGTAGTATTTAATATTGTCACATATTTTCTTGCTTTTTGTTTTATACCCTCGAGCTGTTTTACACAGGGTGTCTGTGGGGTCTTAAAGTCTTAAATCTCAAAAACACAATTTTAGGCCTTAAAGTCTTAAATTTACTGAAATATTGTGTTGTAGGTTTTAAATCTCTTGTAAATGTCTCTTAATGTTCCTTTGTTCATGTATAGCTACCCAATCTGGCCAACACCCATGCAGTCATCAACAATTCATCTCAATAAAACTCAACTTTTTAGTTGAGAATGTAATTTTTAACTGTTTACAATAATGGTTTAATTATTTTCCTTCAAAACTATCACAATAAAACAATAACATTGGTTTAAAAGTTCTCCATGCATTTACTGCTAATGAAGCTGACCAGGTCAGACTGTTGTGCATACATTTAGTTTAGTATAGCTTTAAAAACATTTTTCTTTTTTTCCTTTTTTAAGAAAGGTTATGTTGAAAAAAAAAGATTATGGCTTGCCTGTTTTGACACAATATTTAAAATATTTTGCTCAGAATTAACTAAAATATATATTGTAATTATTAAATTATTATTATTGTATTACATTTATTAAATTATATTTAAAAAGTTTGAAAGGGCAAATAAAAATTTTCCTACTGGGCCATTAAAAAAAAACTCCTTAGCGTTTAGCCCTGTATGAGTCTAAAATTTCATTCATAATGGTCTTAAAATGTCTTCAATTTAACTTGCTGAAACCTGCAGAAACCCTGTTTACAGTTTGTAATCTGTGTAAGAGTAGTAACATTGTCTTGTTTTGCAGGGACCCAGAAGGACTGAGAGTTTTCTATTACCTGGTCCAGGATCTTAAATGCCTCGTATTCAGTCTCATCGGCCTCCACTTCAAAATCAAGCCCATCTAACTGCCTGTTTGCTTTTATTGTGAATGAAAGTCGTGTTTTAGTTATTGTTTGAGCTACTTTCAACATTTGTATATTGTTCGGTGGTTAGTTTTTTTTTTTTAATAAAATGTGTTCAACTGTTGGTTTGCCTTTTATAGTTTATTTCAAAATCTATTTAAAGCTCTTAAGTTTTAAAATATTGGTTTCACTATGTAGGAGCATCACTATAGAAGGTACAATATATGCACTTGGGGTCAGTGAGGTATTTGAAATGGGCAAGGCTGCACGATTTTGCAATATGTTGTTCTGCATTTGTGATATTGTGATATGAATACAATCTCACCAGGTGGCTTAAATGGCTCTATTTTAAGTTTTTTTCTGGGAAGTCTAACAATATTCTGGTACAGAAAAATCAATGAAATGTAAAATAATTTTGTAAAGACATCAATGTAGAAGTAGCTAGACATCCAAAAGTCATCATTTCTTATCCAAATTTTTTTTAAACTCGCTTGAAATGTGTTCATAGGCACAGGCCTTATGAACACATTTGAAGCAAATTATAAACTTTCCTTTTATTCAACCTTGCAACCTTGTTTCTTGTCCAAATATCCAAAACTTCTTAAATCAAGAAGCATTTTCTAGACAAGCAAAAAAAAAATTCTGTTCCGGTTTCAGAAATAAGTCAAAATTAAGTAAATTTTTCCTTAAAACAAGGAAAATAATCTTTTTGTTTGATTATTGATAAAATATGAAGAAAATAAGAATGTTTTACTTGGTCCACTGAAAAATAATTTAGCTTGTTTTAAGGAACATATCTCCCAGTTTTGACTAACTTCTCAAATCTATATAATATTGTTACTTGTCTAGAAAAAGCTTTTTGATTTAGATATTTGAAACTTTATTGTGGAACCCCTTGAAATTAGTGTTTTGTGCCGAGTCTGACTAAAGCTGCATTTATTTGATTTAAAAAATACACAAATTATAAAGATGTAAAGTTATTTTTGTTGGTTTTGAAATTTAAAATAATGTTTTTACATAAAAGAAAAATCATAAATATTTGACCGAAATATTTAAATCTGTTGAAATGGTTTTATTAAGCTTTGTTACAATATTTACACTCGGTTTTAATGGTTTTCAGTGTTTCTCATAAGGCACAGGACAGGTGTTTCATTTTTTTTCTTCATTTGGAGAAAATGTAACATTCATAATTATTAATAATAATTTCTCAATGCATTAAATGTAAATTATTTATACTCCCATAAACCTTTTTTTCATTCCATCACTTAATTTAGCATGAACTTAGCAACGAGCATTTACATTAATCAATTAATACAGTGTACAGCATAAAAGTTCTAACCTTCAGCCTCTACATTTAAACTACAGACTCAACACGTTTTTATAATCATGTTTTTACACAAATCCTCTAAATTCAGCTTAGTTCACAAGTGCTTTAATTAACTTCAACATATTAAATGTGCTTTTAATGAATGGGTTTTCCGTCAAGAACTGTAAAAATGTCTTCCAAAGACTTGTGAACACACTTAAGGAACTCATGAACATCTCTGGCAGGGTAGCTGGACACGTTGCACCCGATCCATTCATCATGAACTCCATAGCCCACTCCAAAACCATCAGGCACCACAGGTGCAAACCCACCCAGGCTGACCGCAGGGCTGGTCAGAGTACTGGTGGACAGGATGTTGTGGTTTATGGCAGCATATGCAGGATCCTGGTACAGACTGGGCAGTGCCATTCCTTTCAAATTAGCCAGGTAGCGCATGGTGAAAAGATGGCGATCGAAACCTTGACCTACACGAAAACAGAAAATGAAATTAGTTGATGGATATTGTCTAATGAGCTTCTGTGACATTTGGTGAAAATGATAAAAGAAGGTCTAAGATGAGTTCAAATAATTTTATTTATACATTTTTTATACCTAAATTAAATGGCTGATAGTGGAAATGCATACCATTGGACTTTGTAAGACAGGAGTGGGTTATGTTATTCCTGGAGGGGCCATGACCCTGTAGGTTTTAGGTCCAACATTAAAAAAATAAAATACCTACCTGAATCCTGAAGACCTTGATTAGCTTGTTCAGGTTTATCAGATTAGGGTTGGACCTAAACTCTGCACTGACACTGCCCCTGCAGGATCAAAGTTACCATCCCCTGCTGTAGGCAAGATGTCCTCGCTGCAGCCCGCAGCTTGATGATGTAGGCGATCGTCAACTACATAGTGGACCTTGTACCGCCCACTAAGGTATCGCCCATGCTACTGTGATGGTTGGGTTTAGGGTAGGGGGAGGTGTAGACGATCGACAACTGCGTAGTGGACCTGGTCCACTACGTCATCAAGCTGTGGGCTGCAGTGAGGACTGTCTCACTATATGACCTAAAGAATAGAAATAGGGGAGAAGGAAGCCACTGGACAAAAATCCAAAATGCCATTTCAACTTTTGATGACTAGATGGCACTGACCCAAAACTTCATAGGTTGGTTAAGTTTAGGAACAGGAGTTATAAGCCAAGTTATTAGCATTTAAGCCACTTTATTATATCCCTTGACCAGTAGGTGGCACTGTCAAAAATTCAAAAAATTCATTCATTTATTTATTTTCCTGTGGCGTAGTCTCCATTTCAGAATTCGCCACAGCAGAATAAACCACCAACTTATCCAGCATATGTTTTATGCTGCAGATGCCCTTCCAGCTGCAACCCAATACACTCATTCACACACACACACATTACAGCCAATTTAGTTTATCACCTATAACGCATGTCTTGGACTGTGGGGGAAACAGGAGCACCCGGAGGAAACCCAGAAACCTTCTTGCTGTGAGACGACAGTGCTAACCATTGTGCCACCAAGCGGCAAAAATACTTATTTGTATTTTTGTATTATATTTGTATTATTGGTGAAAATCAGAGTATTTTATAAAAAATCTAAAAAAATAGATTTGACATGAGCCAATTCTTGTTTCCAACTGTTATGATTGAAAATGTATTAACATAAACATGAGTGCAACTTTGATACTTTTGATTGCACAACAGAGTTAGGTCATTTTAAAGCTGTCCTCTATATGCTTCATAATTTTCCAAGAACCTATCGTACAGTCTATCATCATCAATATCTAGTGATGAGCCATCAAAGAAGAAGAAAAAATCTCCTTATATTGCTCAGAATACTCAGTTTAAAGCATAGGCCAGATCAGTGTTCCTCCTAAAATGGTATGATCATGAATATGACTGACAGGATATTAAAGTGCTGTCCTCACCCATGGCCGCCTCTCTAGTGAGTTGCCCGTGGTATTTAGAGCATTCATTCAACAGCCCCAGTAACTGCTCCACGCTGTGCTGTCCAGGCTGCTGGACGAAGGCTTTTGCACACTGCTTAGTGTGGATGCTAGCAGGACGGATGGTTTCTGTACGGCCGTGTTTAAAGGCTGCAGTGCTACAGGACTCATAAGTTGCAACCGTCTGGCCGTATTGCCTTAGGAAACCCATCTGGAAAGCAAGCTGGGCGATAGCGTCAGGGCTGAGCTTCTTCTTCTTAAGCTGCTCCTTTCCACCTTTCTTGAACTCCATAGCATCGATGGTGAGCTTTGATACGGCAGCCTGGAAATTTTCTTTGGCTTTTGTGATTCCAGCTTTTAACTCTTCGTTAAGCTTGAACTCTAAACGGCGCACTGCTGAGGACGAGTCCACAGACGCAGGCTGGGAACCAGGGCCAACCAGAGGCTTCTCCGTGGTGTCCTTAAAAACCTCATTCTGGAAACGGAGGACAGCCACACCATCACCCCAAGAGTGCTCGAAGTTTATGGCTGCCTGTCCATCCTTAGCCAAGATGACACTGAAGGACTTGTCGTACCAGCGGTTGCAGCCGTCTCCATGCAGCATGTTGTGGGAGATGTGGATGTGGTCTCTCAGCACCTCCTCATCCAAGCACAGGCAAAACAAAGCAGTGTCCACTAACTGCAGAGCTTCACCATTTCCAGCATCCAGTAGTTTTTGTCTTAACCCTGTCCAGGTGTCTCTATTCTCACTAGTTAGGACACCTAAGGGAAACGGAGGAGCTTGTGTTGGATCCTCCAGTATGTATTTCAGGTGAGCTTGAACCTCAGCAGGCTTGATCAGGTTGCCGTCTCGATCAAGAGCATCAAACACATACAGGTTTCCTCGCTTCATTACGAGCAGGTGCCTGCCCCTGTCGTCTGTGAGGAGTTCATCCCGCTTGTATTTTGGTATACGTGTTGAGTTGAAGAGGCGGAAGTATTGGGACATATCCAGAGGGTAGGCGTTCACCATGTAGGCTCCAAACCATGAGATGGAGGGCGGCACCCATCGAATCAGCTTCTTGAAACTATCTGTGTCACTTTTGGCAGGGTTAAGGTGAAACACCTCTGGCTCCAGTAAACCGGCACGAAGGGTCTTCATGAAGCGGACGGCTGAGCACACCATGTTGGTGGCCCGCACAAGCTGGTCGTTGTATTCGGGTTTGGGGTCGGGGTTAAAGGACATGAAGGGGTTAAAGTTGAGCACTATAGACTCTCGGGCAGACAAGTACATGTCAAACCATGGAGCTGCAATGTGAAAAAAGGGAAATTGATTAAAGAGGTTGGACTTACTGTATATTTACTTATTTATTCATGTACATCTCCCACCTGATATGTAGCTGGTGTGTTTGTTTTTCTTGTCTAAAGCTACAAGTTCTTCATGTAACTGCTTGCCAGCACCACCCTGGAACTCCTGTGCTATTTTTTCTGTATTACTTTTGGAATTCAAGGTAGCAGAAATAGACAGAATAATGTCAGAATTTAAGTTAATTTAGAAAAAAA